>JAEQBH010004380.1:0-158070 GCA_016808115.1 Tetrastigma voinierianum | reverse complement strand
TGAGTTTGCAGGCGTTATTGAGTTTATGAATGGCGTCGAAAACGTGCGCGAACTTGTCGTGCCCCGGGGCGTCGTCGGGGTCGACGATCGAATGGAAAAAAGGTTGGACTTTGCGATCTGGTGATTTCGCCGCTCTCTGCGATAAGTGCGGGTAATCCTGATGGATCTCTTCTTCCTTGTTGTTATTTGCTAATTTAGTGTCTTAAATTTTTATGGACTGTATAGATAGGTGGGGTTTTTAATGGAGGTTCACTTAGAGCATGTGACTTTTAGGACTAAATGTGGAATTTATGGGCTTATTGGAGGTTTAATTTCTGGGTGTTTTGTTTTAATACGTTTGTTTTCTTTTCCGATTTGAGTGTGTCAGCTTGTATTTCTTAGCATATTTGTTGATTGCAATTAATTGCGTATTGTGTATCTCTTTAGTGTTGTGAACAACTAATAATTTGGACACAGAAATAAGCAGAAGCCACCTATGAAAATTATAGGGACTCATCAATTAAGGTGTTTAATCTGTTTTTTTTTTAAAGTTATGGTCAAGTATAACAGGTGATAGAGCCCAGTACAGTTCCCCGGAACCCAGAGATGACTTTGGGACTGAAGAGCAGCACTAGTGATGATGGAGACCTATAAATAAGCAGCTAAGAAATTTAGTAGAGAGGAGGGAACAGTTGGTGTTCTGTGTTCTTTCTCTTGTTTTATTTTCTTTTCTTGTGTAGCTCATGTGGCTGGAGTACAAATTGGTTGATGTGTCTGAACAATTTTTCTCTGAAATGGTGCCTTGGTGTACTATACAATACGTCCCTGTTTCAGGATATGATACAAACTAAACTGTATAGATTTACACCTGCCACACAACAGCCCAGAGATTAGCAAATGATTGTGAAGAACAGTAGTGAAGCAGCAAAAAAGTGGAGCCAGGAAGAGGAAGAAGTTGTTTTCTTATTTTATGTGTTTCCAATAGTATGCTTCTATGGTTGTATATTGATGGAGAACAGCAGAGAGGAAGGATTTCACCAAATAGTTAACGGGAGGATATTTTATTTTTTTATTCTTTGCAGAGGAAGAGGATATTCTGCATTCCATATGTGCGTTTTGGTGATTTTTTTTGGGTATTATTTTGTAGCTGTGTATAAATGAGGAATCACAGAAGAGAAAATATAAGCAACAAATAAATTGAGCGGAGAAGAGAAAGAAGGTATTCCCTATTCTGCTAAAAAGAATGCAGCAACTAGATATAGCAGACAAAAGAATATTCTGTAGTAGCAGAAGAGAAGAGAAGTGGCAAAAGACAGAAAAATAAAGCATGAAAAGAAATTGAAAGAACAGGGGGATATTCTATATGCTGAGTCATTGTGGATAGGAAATAAGCAGCAAAGGAAGAGAGTGAGGTAGAGGATGTTCCGACGCAGCATAGAGGTAAAGCTGAAAATAATTTCTGGCCTTTGTAACCACATAATTTCTATTAGCTTAGCTTCAGTCTTGGTTAACCCATTCCCAGATTCAAATCCTCAAGCTTCTATTAACCTTGCTCAGTTTTGGCTAACTTGATTCTGGATCCATTGCAGAGAAGAGGACCTTAGAAGTTACAAGAGGGAAGTGACAGATATTTTGAAGCAACAAAAAATGCTTTCAGTCTAGTCTCCTTAAGAGGAGATATTTTGAAATGGCAGAAGAGAAGAGGTCTATATTAAGAGAAGAGGGTATTTTGAAGTGGTACAAGAAATGCGGTAGAAAGGAGTTTCAATGAATAAGTAAAGGTTCCTATGCCCTTTCCAAGATTGGTTTAAGAGAAGATGAAATCATATATTTTGAAGTGGCAAAGAAATGGGAAAGAGACAGAGTAGTGAAAGAGCAAAAGAAATAAGACTTCGTAAGAATATGCAAGTTGATTGTCTCAAATTCCCATCAGCCTCGTTCTGTTAAATAATTCCCAAGTTGATAACTTCAAATGGCTACCAACATCACCTTTCTTTTGGTTTAGTGTTGTACATTGAAAAAGAGAGCAAAGAATTCCATTGACTTATCCCCAATTTAGTTGCCTCAAATATCTTTTGCCTTCCTTAGTCTTTATTGAACTTGTTATTAGATTGAAGTGATGTCAAAGACAAAAAAGAACCCTCATTGTAATTTTGGGAACCCAAGGTAAATGGGTATTGTGTCTTCTAGCATCATTAAGGAGAGGTGGGTAAATCTTTTTCTAAGCCATTGTGGAGGGACTGGCTATGGTGTTGGCATTGCTTAAAGTAGCTTTGTCCTTAGGTTTTAATTACTTCCTAGGGAGGTGACTTGGTCTAGTTATCTTTTATGAAACCCTTAGAAGCAAGATGTTGAGAATCATATAATATTCTCTAGATATTCTTTAGTTTATCTCTTACCTTTTGTGTACATTATCCTCCTTCCTTTTACACTTTATTTTCCTTCCTTTTACACTTTATTTTGTTTCCTTTTTGTTCCATTCTTTTGTATATATATATACAGGTGTCTCTATACTATGTAATACATCAATTCAATGAGAAAAGTATTCTTTTCTTCTATCCTTTCACATAGTATAAGAGCCACAGGTTAAGTTTTTTCCAGAATTTCTCTTTCTACCGCCACCTTCTCCTACATAGACATCTTCTCCGATGGACCTTCTTCAAGGGACCTTCTCTTCTCTAGCGGCTCTCAATCCAGTCACATCAATTCCATCGTGGAACACCTCAAAAGCTCTTGATGATGTCGCATTGCCATCGCCATCGGATAGGATTAAGTACATCTTTAGAACAAGCTTGGTGCATATGACCTATATGCTTTAGCTTGAGGGGGAGTGTTGAGAATCACAGAATATTCTCTAGATATTCTTTGGTTTATTTCCTACCTTTTGTGTACATTATCTTCCTTCCTTTTACACTTTATTTGGTTTCCTTTTTGTTCAATTATTTTGTATATAAGTGTATGTATATTATGATACATCCATTCAATAAAAAAGTATATTTTCTATTCTTTCACACAAGATAACAAATTATTTAAAAATAATCCATCTCAAAGCCAGTTGTTTTGAGTGTATCCTTCACTTAGCCAATCAAACAATAGATAGGTTGGTTAAGTATAGTGCTTCTCTTTTCAAGGTATATTTTTGGATCTAGGAATACCAGTCCTACATTAATATAAATTTTCACCTCTATCTAATCCTTTTCTTATAGGTGAAAAACTAGTATATGATACATACAATTAACACCTAAGCAATGTTAAAAAAAAAAAAGAGTGAGTGAATTAAATATGAGTGCTACCATGAGTGTTAAGCCAACACTAGTTAGAAATGTCAACCAGAAAAGATTTGCTGACGTGGATTTCTTCAAACAACATCATCCTTTGTCTTAAAAATTCAGCTTACACATTCCCAAATTAAACTAGGTAAGGTAGGCAATATAGATCCCACACATAAATATGAAACATTTGTACCCACCTTGACTTACCAATTATTGAGATTGGAAAAGAGGAAGAGCAATGAAAAAAAGTCTACATATATATGCCCATGGTCTCCAATCACTAAAATATGTCTACCTTCTTCATTGATGGAAATCTTACTTAATTTAGGATGTTTGTTGATGTTATTACCTTATCCTTCATTCTTGCTTGGAATTTTGGTTGTGATGTTATTGTTGGCGTTTGAGCTCTCATGCTAAGGGGTGATGTTGTTACCTAGTGAGTTAAAATGAAGATCAAAATGGAATAAATGAAGAGAAGAAGGTTTTGTGCTTTATATAAGATTGAAGAAGGTTTTGTGCTTTATATAAGATTGATTCAGTCAACAATAAAAAGAAATTTAAAATTGTCCAATATTTTAAAAGACTTCCTAAGTGTACCCTTTTATGTTTTACTTAGACTTGCCCTATTAGTGTAGGCCAAGGTGGATCACCTTAAAAGCTTGTGTCATTACCATTCTTGACCCAACTTGATGAATAAAATGAAGAACTAGCAAACTCCTTTGCCTGTAAAATTTTGTAAACCATGACAATGATGGTCTAACGAAAGCATCATTTTACTCTTTTTTTTTTTTTTTTTAAATTTTAGTCCCTTTTATTTTTCTACATAGATTTGAACCTTGAACTCCCTCATATATATCCAACTCCTTGCCACTTGTGAAGGGGCTTTGGGGCATGTACTTTCCTCATTTTCTTTCCCATAAGGTGCCAATACCTATTAAAAAAATGTTATTTTATTGAAGTGGGTGAAAACTGTGATGCTCGGACTCTTCAAAATCAGTGAAGCACCCGTGTTGACATGACACGACATGGATACTGGTGTGGAATCCATTCCGGATACACCATAGGAAAAATGGGTGCGGCTATTTCGTATAAATTTGATATATATTAAAATATATAATAAATATATTCTAAATCATTATCTAAACATTATCTAAATATATAATAAATATATTTTAAAATATTATCAAAACATTATTTAATATATAATAAATATATTTTAAAACATTATATATATTTAGATAATGTCATTATCAAAAAAATTATCTAAATATAGTGCTACTTTATTAAATAAAGACTATATGAAATATACATTGTGCTACTTTAAATATATTTTAAAACATTATTTAAACTTTTGCACTTTTTAGAACTTAAAGAGTTTCCGTAACTTTTGTTATTTTTGTTTAGGTATATTAAATTATGTTATGTGATGAATTTTAGTCTTTTTTTAATCTTCAATATGCATTAGATTGTTTATTTAATTAAATGAGAATTTAATATACATTATAAGTTTCCATTTATTATTATGTAGTTAATATTTGTCCATAGATATGATAGGGTATAAAATTTCTTTTATTGTTGTCAAACACACTCTACACCCGTATCCAAATTTTGTATTCTTATCATCCATATCTTCATTCTAAATTTTGAGAATTGACTAACCGACTTCTTAGATATGTACCTAAGATTCGACACCCAGCATCTCGAGTTCGAGCAACATAGGTGGTACCCCAAGATGTACCAAATGAAGAGAATGTTCCAGGCACATGATTGATTTCAGCCATACTAGGAGAATAGAACATGACTTCCCATCTACTTGTCTTGATTATCTCTCTCTCTCTCTCTCTCTCTCTCTCTATATATATATATATATATAAAACATCAATTCAAAGGGTATAATTATTTTGATTTGGTCCAAGATTACCAACCAGGGGCAGAGCCAATAAAGGCTCAGTGGGCCCACTGAAATTTTTTGAAAAAAAAAAATTCCCCTTTACATCCTGTAGGATTTGAACACGAGTGCTTCACCCCCACTGGAATCAGGAAGTATTGAACCATTAGACCACAACTCATGTTCATTATCTTTCCTAAACATACATTACTTAACTTATGCCTCCACTAACATTGAATCCCGCTCCACTACTATTAGTATTACCAACCATCACAAATAGGGAAGAACATGACTTTCCAGCTTCTTGTGTTGTTATATAAAACATCAATTCAAAGGGTATAACTCTTTTGTATCAACTAGTTCATAGGAGCTGGTTCTAGATAATCAGTCTTAAATATTGGAAGTTGGAAAGGAGATATTACTACTATTTAATCATTTAATGTCATCTTTTAATTTTATGGAGATGACTTAACGAAATTGGCTGTCTTGAAACTAATGAATTCAATTGATTTGTTTCTGAAAGTGAGATTTTGTAAAAGAAAAAAGATTAATTCCAAAATTTCATGACTAGCCTATTTGCAAACACACTTTTAAGGATTGTACTATAACATATGCTGCATGCTCAACATCCTCTCAAATCTCCTTTTTTTCATTTGCAGCGTAACGACTCAACTCTCCTAAAGCTCTCAAGTTTGTGTGGATTTGGTTTAATATGAATATCATGTCATTACTGAGAAACATACAAGTCTCACCAATCGCTATTGCATCAAGTTCCCAAGCCAAGACATTATTATCAAATCCTTTTCATCTCATGCAACAAAATTTTGGGTTTTTTGAGCTTGGCACGGTCTAACTAAATTGTTTAGGGCTCCCTTTTGTTCAAATAATGTCTTCACATGTTGAGACCAAACCATATGATTTCAGCCATTAAGCCTAAATGATGCTAAGAGATTTTGGTATTCACTAGAGGAAGAGTGTATCATTACTAGATTTTTCAGATACTGAGAAAGAGAATAAAAGTAATGGGGAAGAACCAACAATTAAAATTGTATTTCTCTATGTCGATTTCAGTGTTAAAGCTGTAGGAAACCAGGCTGCAGTTGGTTACCGTGTGAACAATCATGGAATTACGTTATTGTATTGGTGGAGGAATTTAAAGTTAATATATATGAGGTTATAAGGAAAGGAAAGGAAAAAAAAACTCCAAGAAGGCATTGGATGTAGTCATTGTTAATCGACTATACAAACAAAGTAGAAATCCTTAATTTATAATACCAATTTTATCACTGATTTACAACCCTACTTTACAGCTTGTATAAGTTTTATATTGTAGTCTACCACAATCAGTCAAGCTGTCAATCAACACAATCAGCTAACATCATTACTTCTATCATCTAGAAAACCTCAATGGAGCGAGCAACCTCAATCCAACAATGTGCAAACAAAAAAATGTTTGGGATGGTTATAGACAACCTTCTTCAATGGTGAAGTTAGTGATCCAAAGAGAAATGGACAAGGTTGTAGTACAAGTGTTAGGATAAAATTACCTTTTCAACGTCAATGTTTAATTCATATTAAGATGGGACATAACAGTGCCTTTTCTTAGCAGTAGTTGTCATGATAGTTGAAATATAGCCATGGCTTGCACTAACAGCCATGCCAATATTTTTGTTGTTAAGGCAGTTGTGAACTTATTTAGGTTTTCCCAGTGGATCATAGTCATTTATTTGAGCTCAGACTTGGCCCATGCAGTTTCTGATTGGGCTGCAGACTACTTTTTGAGCATAATCGGCCCCCTAACCCTAGTTGTCAGTTGGCATGGCTAGTCCTTTAACCTAGGATAAACCCAAACGTTATCAAGCAATGAATTTGGTTTTAACAAAGTTGAATTTTCAATTGAACTAAATTATGTTTTGAGATGCTTATTTTGGACTGCAAAAACTTGTAAGACTATGTAAACGTCACCGGGAACTTAATGTCATAGAAAACATAATCTTTGGTGCTGAACTTGGTTACAAAACCTAGATTTAAACTGATTGTTAAGTCTCATTTTTAGTCAGCCCAATTTTGAGTGGATGATGCTAATTTTTTCCTTTCTGAACATAATTGGTTGTTTGGGTTAGCTTATGTAGGTTAGTTTCTTTTTATCTTTTCATTTCTTTTGGCCTTGATGTGCTTTACATACATTTTATATACTATTACAACCTTGTTTATTAAATGATTTTTCCTATAATATTTGCATTTGTATATAATTTACCCATAAAGAAAAAAACACTAAAACTTGATCTTGAAGATAATATGCTACTTTGTTAATATTTGAAGACACTTTTTGCTTAATATTATTATAATTTGTTTGCACAATATTCGGTATTTTTTTAATATTATTATTTTTCAGACAATATTCAGACATTTTGTTTAATATTATTATAAATGTTGCACACTATTCAATATTATTTTAGGTATCCCATTTTTGGAGCATGTAATACATATATTATTATTTTAAGAAGCAATCACTAACTCTCCTAAAAGTCAGTTTTGTAGGATTTGAGTTTCATATGAATATCATGCTTCTCAACACCCTCCCTCACGTGCGGCCCCATACTCGCATGTGGAGAGTCAAACAAACCAAATAGTCCTTCATGGACTTTCAAATAAACAAATGGGGATTCAAATTGCAAAGAGGTGGTTTGAATCCAAAACCTCTTGTCAAACCAAACTCTGATACCATGTTAAATGATCAACTCTCCTAAAAGCTCAAGGTTGTAGGATTTGAGTTTAATATGAATATCATGCTTCTCAACAAAAAAAAAAAAATTAATTTAATAACTATTGCATAACTTACCACCCATGAGAACAAACTTAAAATGGGTTGATCTTTCTTAATCTAGTATAAGCCTTCCTTGTATTTAAGTGTTTAGGATAAAGAAGTGGACCTATGTTATTTGGGGTCTGCTTTATCAACACTTGGCATAGATGCTGCTCTATTGGTATGATGAATTCCTCGTGGTAAATAAAAATAAAAAATAGAAAATGAAATGGGTGATCTCTAATGATTTCCCATCATGGTTTACTGCTTCATATGTAAAATGACGACGTATGTGAAACTAGTTTAATGAGTTCTTAGTGATCTTGTACATCAATGAAGGTTAAACAAGTTCCTTGTTTCTCCATAGTCTTTTAATTTTATTTTCTCTACCATAAACACCATCTATAGTTTCTCTCCTTAAACTCTAAAAGATAAAAACCCTAGTGCGCATACTTCCAGTGTAGGAAACCGTACTACTTCAGAGACTTTAATGCAACTACAAATTTGCAATCATTATTATGCATAATACGATGTAACTTGATCAAATTAAAACGCATAGAGATAAATAGACATTTTATAAAGGATAAATTAGATAATGGGTCGACCTGTACTCCTCATGTATCTAATAACTACCAACTTGCAGATATACTCAGAAACAACATTTCAAGCATGTGTATTCAAGGTGGAAAAGAAAAACATCTATTCACCACCAGCTTGAGGGGGAGTATAGAAGAATGAAATTCGAAAAGTCATGATTTTATTGAGGGATTAAGGCAATCTTCGTGATCAAAGGATTAGTTGTAATTGAGTTAAGAATGTTTTCTATTTAGGTTATAGGATTTTTTGTGTGTGTGAATCTTTGTATAGGCAAAAGAACATAAGGAATTTGATACCTTTTATTCTTTCATCCCTCTTCAATAAGATTATTTAACAATTTTTTGAGTAAACACTGAAACTCCACTTATGATGATGGGTTGACACCCATGAAAAAAGCTTCTAAATGATTAGGAAATTTTGATCTGCTTGCTTGGTTGGCCTAGATAGGACTATCTAAATGTTGAGGACCTTAGAAGGTGGAAACATGGAGATGCCAAGAGTGCATATGTATGGATAGAAATATATATATATATATATATATATATATATATATATATATATATATGTTATGACATGTGGCTCATATTGAGAGTAAAAGGCGGCAAGTGCAGGTATGGTATGGTATTTTTAGGGTATAAGGGTATTTTTGTAATTTGGTCATATCTATGGTTATTATAAATACCCTCCTATGTAACCCTATTTGATGATATAGTGAAATTATTGAGCAACCATTCCCGTGGATGTAGGCACATTGTCGAACCACGTAAAATCTGTATAGTGTTCTTGTTTTTTTTTCCTTCTCCGATTCTTATTATCATTGTTGCACGATTCACAACAATATATATATATATATATATATATATATATATATATATATATATATATATATATAGAATCAAGCAAAAGGGGGTTGTTTTAGGCTTATAGTTTTTGTAAAGATGTGAAGTAGAATGGGGTGTTGTTCCCTTGTTAAGAAGATTGGGGAAGCTCAAATGGGGTGTTGAATATATGTTTGAAGAGGAAAAAGATGATGCACTTCTCTCTCAATTTGAGCTTGGCCTTGAACTTGGCCCTAAATGGTTGGTTTTCTTTCCATTGTTTTTTAGAAATACTTCACAACTTTATTAAAATCTTTTTGTCCAATAAACAGTATCTGGTGTTTTATTGTTTTTGAGAAACTAGGTATTTGAGTGGAACCTAACTGCTGGGACTTATGCTTAGCATTTTATGACAATTTTAGATGATGAACTACTAATTCTTATCTGTATTTATCGGGAACAGAAAACATTAGATTTCTTCATATGATTTATCAGTGGTACTATCTATTTGCTACTGTTTTCTCTCCAGGTCTGCTTTTGAGCAATTAGTTTTCTGTGACATGTTTCACTCAAAGGACTCTGGTTGGAGGAAGTGTACTGCTTGTGGCAAGGTATGTTGGTAGTCCAGTAACTTGCATCTTGTTCCTTCTTCCCAAGTCACATCACTTTTTTCTTATCTCATTCTACTGCTGAAAAGTATAATTCAATTGGTATTTCCAGTGTCTCCATTGTGGATGCATTGCTTCCAGGTCTTTACTTGAGCTTCTTGATAGTGGTGGTGTAAATTGTATTGACTGCATAAGAAGTTCAGGACCTCACCCTGTAAGATCAACTAATTTACATGTCTATGCCTTCTTTTCGAAAAGTTACACAAACTTACTGCTTTATCATTTTTGCTCATACTCATTCAATATTTCGTTATCATCCATTTTGTCCAGTTTTTTACACTCTTTCCAACTAATGAAACTAATAACAAATGGTTCCTTAACAAGTTCCACTTTCCAATTATGGTTTAAAATGACCTGGTGCTGTAGATTTATATATTTATCAATTATTATGAACATTTATATATCTATCAATTAATGAAAGTGACAAAATGACTACTAAGAAAAGAGTAAGATTTTATGTCTAATTTCAGACAACTTTCTTATCTGATGTTTATGATGGTATTTGATAAGGTGTGCATTTCAGTTTGTTCTTTCCTGCATACATCAGATTTTTTAAATCATGTAAAGTGATTGAATATTCAAAATTGTCATACAGATGACAGGTGATGAAAAGGCTAATAGAAACTATAAATGACAATGGATAATGTGGGTGAAATTGCTCCACTTCTGTAATAACCAATTAGATGGTAGTAGTGTTGAGAAGATGAAGCTTACACAGTTGGGGAATGATACAGCAGTTGATGGACTGAAGAACTTTCTTCAATCTGGAAATGACTACATAAATGGGTCTCTTGGACAAATGAAACAGGAAGAAGTTTTGCTACCTCAAGGAGAAAATGGGAGTACATGTTTGTCAAATTTAAATCAAGGAACCATTGGATCTTCCATACATGCCAAACTAGATAATTGTAAAGCAAACTTGATGGTCAAAGATATACACGAGTCTCTGGTTCAGACAAATTTGAGTATCACTTTGGGTGTTCCTTCAGGAAATCCAAACCTGTTTTCTAGTGCGGTTGTTGAAGATAGGGAACAAAACAAAACATCCATTCCCATCCAACAGGGGCCTAGGTCTCGTCATCTTTTGCCCAAGCCCCCTAGGTCAGCTCTTTCTCCCGTTTTGGAAACAAATGCTGGTATAGTCACACAAATACGTGTTGCAAGGCCACCTGCTGAAGGAAGGGGTCGGAATCAGTTGCTTCCTCGTTATTGGCCAAGGATCACAGACCAGGAATTGCAGCAAATATCTGGAGAGTATCCTTGACTAAGTTTATAGATTTCTTCACTGTTAATTTTTATTATTTTCATGCTTATTCACCAACTCAGTCAATGATTTCTTTAATCATGCTATCTTCAAGCTCAAACTCCACCATTGTACCATTATTTGAAAAGATGCTTAGTGCCAGTGATGCTGGTCGTATTGGTCGTTTAGTTCTCCCAAAAGCATGTGCTGAAGTAAGCTTTTCATTTGTGCTTTATCTGCCTTTCATTTGACAAAATAATATTTATTGGTTATCTCTTTCATTTTTTCATTCTTCCAAATTTAACTGTTAAGCTTATTCTTGTTGAACCTTATCTGTATATCAATTGAAATTAAACCATTTTGCAGGCATATTTTCCCCCTATATCTCAACCAGAGGGCCTTCCTTTAAGGATTCAGGATGTGAAAGGGAAAGAATGGGTGTTCCAATTCAGATTTTGGCCAAATAATAACAGCAGGATGTACGTTTTAGAGGGTGTGACCCCATGCATACAGTCAATGCAGTTACAAGCCGGAGATACTGGTAACATCTGTTGCATGCTTTGGATTTTATGTAGGCATGCCATTGTGTTTTAGTTTAGCATATTTAGTGATCAACATAAACTAATGGTTGTGAAGTCATTCATCATTCTTTTGATTTCTATTGCTATAAAATGAATAAATTTTCAACTTTCATGATATTGACATGTCTCAGCTATTTTGTCTTCTTCGAGAATGCCAGAGGTGCTAAATTTCTAAGCTTATTAGTTTGTTTTAATCTTTACTCTTCTCTGAGGCCTTTTTTGGGATATATTTGGCAGAAGATGAAGCGAAATCTATAACTTTGGCGGGGCAATCTTGGTATTATAAATTTTTTATTAAACCTGAAACAATTTCTTGCGTAAGCCAAAAAGGGGCCTCCACGATAAAACATTGTATTGGCCTACTTTCCTGTTACAAACTTTTCCCATGTTTTGAGGTTATTGGGCTATTTAAGTTTTATTGAAATTATCTAAATACATCTGGAGTAACTTATTCAGCTTTAAAAAAGAGTTTTTTTCTTCGAAGAATCTATTTCAAACAAGACCTTTTTTTTTTTCCTAACTGAGAGGCTTTAACGAGGATTCCCAGAATAATGATTATGCTGTCACACCCTGTCATTCCATTCTCTGGCAGAAATTTCTATTAGATGATTTTCAGAGAATGCTATCAAATTACCTGCTCTAACATTAATTACTGTCTTTGTCACTTTCTGTATTTAGTGTGGTTCATCTTCTTTTTTTTTCCCCTCCATTTTTTCCTTTTCTGCTTCCCATTTTTCTTCTCCAGAAAGCTAAGATACATTAGTTGTTTCATCTTTTACCCACTCTATCCTTTTGCTGCAGTAACATTTAGCCGTATGGATCCAGAAGGGAAACTTGTTATGGGGTTCCGGAAAGCATCAAACTCCATTCCTGTGCAGGTAGTCAATCTCATGAATATAAGTAACTCGTATATTTGCATCCACACACTTGGAAAACAAAGTGAGTTTTCATGTTAGCAAACCTGAATCATATAATATTAATATATAAATTATTAACTAAACAGGACACCCAACTATCTGCCATTCCTAATGGTGCTCATTCAAGTGAAACTTTCTTTTCGGGTGTTATTGAGAACCAACCTATAATAAGTGGTTACTCTGGCATTCTTCAGTCGCTGAAGGGAAGCACAGATCCGCATCTAAATGCATTGTCAAAACATTTGAATTCAGCTAGTGGGGATATTGGCTGGCATAAAATAGAGAAGCATGCAGGCAAGACAAGAGAGGGCTTGTTGCTGCCATCAATGCTGGTACCAGAGAAGAAGAGAACTCGAACAATTGGCTCCAAAAGTAAGAGATTGCTAATCGATGGCCAAGATGCTCTGGAGCTGAGGCTTACATGGGAAGAGGCACAGTCTTTGCTCCGCCCACCCCCAAGTGTCAAGCCAGTCATTGATGTGATTGAGGACTACGAATTTGAGGCATATACTGTAAGCAAACTTTCCACAATTCTCAAAATAGTAATGGAATTAGCCTTTATATATTGTCTTTTTGCTAGCTCACACTCATAAAGTATACAAATGCCAGTTATAGGCTTTCTTTTGACAATGGCAATTTGCCAAAAAGAAGAAAATGAAAAAAGTACAAATTATTTGCTAAGGCTCTTGCTTCAATCTTAAACATAAATACCACCTGTTATTCATGTAAGCTATGTGATCAATCTTTCTTTTTCATAGATATGTATAGGTTTCTAATAATTATGTTCATGTTATTTATTTGTCATACAGGAACCCCCTGTTTTTGGGAAGAGGAGTATTTTCACAACCCCTCCATCCGGGTAAGGATTTTTGGTAACTTATTCTAATACATTTTTGCATGTTATTAGAGTATATTTAGGATTCTTAGTATATTTAGGATTCCTTTTATATACTCTATGCTATTACTGTCTTGCCCTTGTATTGGTGTATATATACACCTCAACTCTCTCAATAATATGAAGTCTCTTTCATAATATGGTATCAGAGCCATAAGCTTAACAGCAAACCCGAAACCCTAGCCTTCCATTCTCTCAACTTTTTCTTTGTTAGCCTCTTTTCTTTAAGGAAAGAGGGGTGGTTTTGTGGTCATTCTTGACCCGAAATCACCCCTCCACATCTCTACACCTCTTTTCTTGTTTTTTTCTCTTCCTCATGCATCCAGGTGAGATCACCTTCCTCATGCCCAATCTTAACAGCACACAAACCCTAACCCTAGCCGCCGCCATTGCTGCCACTCTTTATGATTTGTTGATCTTGTGCGCTTGGGAATGCGGAATTAAAAAAAAAAACTGCAACGCATAGAGCCTGCGGTATTTTTTGCCTTTCCAACAAAGGGAGTCGCATCATCATCTCTAGCCGCCGTCGTCACTACTATTGCCGTCGTCGCCGCTCTCTATGATCCGTTGATCTTATGCCCGTGTAGCACTTTGCCTTTGCACGATCGCCTTCTTCTTTCTCTTCTCTTTTATCTCTTCCTCTCCCTTCTTCTCCATACTTTTGATATTTGTATTTAAAAAAAAAAATTAGTTTAAGTCCTACCCTTGACTTCCTTCCTCCACAAATATGGACCTCGAAAGCACCTAACAATCCCGACTCCTGTTCCTCCTCTCCTGCAACTGCCGAGGGAACCATGCCCGATCTCACATAGTCATGGACCTTGGGCACCCCCAGCTTGCTGATGGACTTACCAAATATCTCTCTCGGCCTCCCCTCTTTTCTCTATGTAACAAGATTTGTGTTATTTCTGGCACATCATCTTGAGGGGGTGTATTAGAGTATATTTAGGATTCTTAGTATATTTGGGATATTAGAGTATATTTAGTATATTTAGGATTCTTAGTATATTTAAGATATTAGAGTATATTTAGGATTCCTTTTATATACTCTATGATATTACTGTCTTGCCCTTGTATTGGTGTATATATACACCTCTACTCTCTCAATAATATGAAATCTCTTTCATAATACATGTGAAGTAGCATTTTTGAACATCAAAGATTGAACCCCACATGCAAAGTGAAAGCTATCTGGATCATGACTACAAAAACTTTCCCCATGATGGAAACTCAACTCAGTTTCCCAGAAACGGATTTCTAAATCTGATGGGAAATTCGTTTAAGAAAATTCGTGTCGCTTATTTCACTAAAGCTTTCCATTTTTGAAAATGTTCAACCTTTGTTTCCCTTGTGAAATGTCACTATCTGGAAAATAGGTGGCATGAGAGTTGTATACTCTCAGTACCTTCAATTTTCATTTATAACCTTCTTTAATGCTTTGATTTCCAAATGTCATGTTTTCTTTCTCTTTGAATTGCCCTTTCTGCTTCCATTTCCCATGTTTTTTCTTGTGACAATTGCCGGTCGCCTCAAGCCTAGGACATCAAAAAGAAGAAAAGAAAAACATGAAAGCAGTATTTGTGGATTACTAGGGATTTAACGTCCCATTTAGAGAACAAAGTCTTGATTAATTTGTATGAGTTTCTTCAATTACCTCTGTCTTCAAAAGTGAACTTTTCCAAGTACCTTCAACAACAGCCTACATCCCTACAACCAAGTTCTCCTTCCTCCTTGGATGTCAAGGATCTCCAATTCTAATGATGCAGTTCTAGACTATGCTTTCCTAAGTAAAATGTGTCAAACTTGTCATGATCTTATGTTTTTATGCAGCATTCATCCAGGGATGGGGGGATCTTTGTTGGAAATTCCACACACACGATATCTTAAATGACAGCAAACTTACAGCTTAAATAGAGATAGTCAACACATTAATCACTAATCAACTTGTGTAGACTTGTAGGACTCACTAACCAACATGTGCAGATTTTTAGGAATCTAAAAACTAACAAAAATCAAAGTGGTGAACATTTTCAACCACATCTCCTACATACTAGGACATTTGCTTGACCATGTCAGCATTATTGAAGCAAAAGAACGATTAACTCTTAACACTCCCCCTTAAACTGTTTCTGCTGAAAACAGTTTAGGATTTCTTTTCATCATGTGGTCTTCTTTATTTGGCTCTTCTCCCTGATCAATACTTTGAACTGAGCAAACACCAACCATTTTTCTGAGCTTCTCAAATGCTGGTTGTTTTAATGGCTTAGTCAAAATATCTGCAATTTGTTCTCCACTTCTACAATATTGCAGCTCAATCTTCTCATCTTTACAAAGATCTCTTAGGAAATGAAAACGAACATCAATATGTTTACTCCTTCCATGCATGACTGATTCTTGACAATTTAATGGTTGACATGTTATCACAATAAATGATTGTTGGGTCTTTTGTTCCTTCCCCCTACTTCAACATTTTCTAAGCCACAAAGCTTGACATGAGCTTAAAGCTGCTGCTACAAACTCAGCTTCGTTGTGGAAAGTGTCACTATTTGTTGCTTCTTGGAGGTCCATGATATCGCACTAGAATTGAGCATGAACGCATGACCTGAAGTGCTCTTGCGATCATCTATATCTCCTGCATAATTGCTATCTGTATAGCCAACAAAATCAGTACCATTTTCTTTTTTGTAAAACACACCATAATCAATTGTACCTTTCACATATCTAAGGACTCTTCTAGCTGCATTTCTAGCTGCATTTAGATGTATCTCAGATGGCTTTTCCATGTATCTACTGATCAAACTTACTGCATACATAATATCAGGCCTGGTGGAGGTTAAGTATATAAGACTACCAACGATTTGCTTGAAATAAGTGTTTTCCACCTCCTTTGCACCATCATCTTTGCGCAGCTTTGAACCAGGTTCAGTTGGTGTTCCAAATGACTTGCAATTGATCATGTTAAACATTGCAAGAATCTCCTGTGCATACTTCTTTTGATAAATGAAGTTACCAGCAGTACTTTGAATGACTTCTAGTCCCAAAAAATAACGCATCAACCCTAGATCAGTCATTTCAAACTCTTTCATCATAGACTCCTTAAACTCATCAAACATCTTCACATTGTTACCAGTAAACATCAAGTCGTCAACGTATAAACACACAATAATTAAATTACCCTATTCGTTCTTCACATAAAGAGCGTGCTCAAAAGGACATTTGAGAATCCCAATTTGTAAATAAGATCTATGGGGATCGTACTCAAGCTTGTGGTGCTTGTTTCAGTCCATAGAGTGCTTTTTTCAATTTGTAAACCTTATCTTCCTTTCCTTTCTTCTCATAACCAGGTGATTGATCAATGAACACTTCTTCTTGCAAATCCCCATTTAAAAATGCTGACTTTACATCTAATTGAAAAATTGACCATGAGTTTTGAGCTGCCAATGAAATCACTAACCTGATTGTATCATGTCTTGTGACCAGAGCAAATATTTCCTTGTAATCAATCCCATGCTTCTGCTTATAACCTTTTGCTACAAGCCGAGCTTTATGCTTGTCAATTTCACCTTTTTCATTTAGTTTTGTCCTAAAAACCCATCTAACACCAATGGTTTTTTGTCCTTTAGGCAAATTTGTCAGCTTCCAAGTATGATTTTTCTCAATAGACTCAATTTCTTTGTCCATTGCTTCTCTCCATTTCTTCTCTTTGACAGCCTCTTCATATGTGATTGGATCACTGTCTACAAATAATGCAAAGTGAGCATGATCATCTTCAGTACTTGAATAACTTACATCATAATCCATCATCCATGCTGGTCTTTTTCTTGTATTTTCACCCCTCAAATTGTAAGCTTTTTCTTTTTCTGATTGTTGCAACACAAGTGGCAACAAAGGCTGCTCTTGAATTTCAAATTGAGAGGATGGCAACTCTTGGAACTAGGTGGCACTGCGGTCCGTGGTCGTGATGGTGTGTCAGGTCAATGTACGGATCGTATCAACATTCATCAACCCAAACCTGACACGGATAATAAACGTGTCAACATTCGCTAACCCGAACCCAACCCATTTATTATTCGTGTTGCGCAGTCAACACTAATACGAATTATTTAATTTGATTATTTAAAATAATAAGTATAATTAATCATCCATGTTTAACACAAATAACTTATTAAATTTAACATGTTTATTAATTTTATTATTTAAAATAATTAGAATTATAATTAATAATCTATATTTAACACAAATAACCTATTAAATAGGTTAATTAATTAATATAATAATTAAACGGGTCAATTCATGTCAACTTCGTGTTAAGCAGGTTAACACGAATATGACCCATTCAAACACGATTATACTCAACCCAAACCCGCAAAACCGCAGCTCTACGCGGCCAAATTTTGCCAAAATTTACTGGGAACTTCTTCTTTCTCACCATCTAACACATCATCATCAAGAATTGGATTTGGAACTGAATTGCCATCAGTCCAATTCCATTTGGATTCTTCATTAAAAACTACATCTCTGCTTATCACCAATCTTTTTGTCATAGGATTATATAATTTGTAAGCCTTAGAAGATTCACTTACCCCAAGCAACACACATTTTTTACTCTTATCATCAAGTTTTTGTCTTCTTTCATCAGGTATGTGTGCATATGCTATGCACCCATATTCTCGAAAGTGATCAACTGAAGGCTTCTTTCTACTCCATGCCTCTTGAGGTGTCATGTGCTTCACAACAAAAGTTGGACTTCTATTTAGGACATGAACTGACCATAACACTGCTTCGGGCCAAAAAAGCTTCGGAACTCCTCTGGTAGCTAGCAAGCTTCTAACCATATTTAGAATTGTTCTATTTTTTCTTTCACACACAATCATTTTGTCAGGGTGTATGAAGCGGTTAGCTGCCTCCTTATACCATTTGCCTCGCAATATTCATTAATTTCTTTAGAGCAGAATTCTCCACCACGGTCTGTTCTAAATATTTTGATCTTCTTACCAGCCTCATTTTCAACTAGAGCCTTGAAATTTTTGAATGCTTGGTAGGCATCTGATTTTTCCTGCAAGAAATACACCCAAGTCCTCCTGCTAAAATCATCAATAAATGATATAAAATATTTTTTTGTTACCATTTGAAGTTGGATTGATTGGCCCACACAAGTCTGAATGAATCAATTCAAGTACGTTTTTAGTTTTTCTGCTTTTCCTCTAGGAAATGTATCCTTTTGCTGCTCACCAATAACACAATCTTCACAAGTTTTTGATGGAGCAGTGTGATGCAGGAGCTTCTATGAACACACCAAACATTGGGAATTCAGCCCTAATTATTGAAGAATTGATCGGGAGGTCGGGCACGATTGAATACATGAAAACTCCTTGACCTCATTCGCCTCGAAGGCAAAAAACGGGTCGACTCGACAAACCCCGATGTGGAGCCGCCATATTGATTTTAGAAAGATTTGCTATGAGATTTGCTCTAAGATTTTGTTTTATCCTCAGGAAGATTTGTTTTATTTATTTAGAAAGTTTGTTTTATTTATTTTAGAAAGTTTGCTCTATTTATTTTGTTTCTGTTTTATTTATTTTAGAAAAAGTTTGCTTTAAGAGTTGCTTTTTGTAATTTAAAGTTTCTTTCCTAATTAAAAAGTAGTGAGTTTCTTTATTTGATTTAGAAAGTAAGGGGCCATATATACCTATAATGTAGTCTTTTTGACAACCATTCAAGTTTAATAATATTTTCGATTTCTCTTTTAAGAGTTCTCTTGTTCTCTTATCTCGGGTGGATTCCCTTAGAGACGAAGTTCAGGGCTTCTCATACCTAGGTGGATTCCTTATGGCGATCTTTGTCCTGGGCTTATCAATCAACCCGCCCATAGCTGATTGTGGCGCCACCTCGCCATCTATCTTGTGTGATCGTTTCATTAACCCTAAGTAACAACTCTTGTGCAAACTCTACTCTCCTCACCATCTCATCTTTTCTAAACTTTCCATAACCAAATTTTCAATCCTCAACTCCAAAAACTTTCCAAATCTTGTTCCATACTACTAAAACCTTTCTAAATACCCCTTTGCCCTTATATACCATAAATTTACCTTTTTTAACTTAGAAAATCTCCAAAATTCGTTCATAACCTATTTTGACCCAAGAAAACTACCCCAAACCCATATTTTGACTTACCTAAACTTCTGGATCATCCATCACGGTCCCAACCTTGCATCACAGTGATTGCTGGAAGACCAGTAACCATTTGCTTTTGCTGAAGAGTTTTCAGCCCCTTAAAATTCAAATGACCATATCTATGATGCCACCTCCAAGATGAGCCATCTTTTTTAACAAACAAGCAAGCTGGTACAGTTTTTATCTTTAAAGGAAACAACCTGTTTGGAGTCATTTTTATCACAGCTATGGAGCTTCTCTTCGGGATCATACACCCTACATTCCCTTTTTAAAGATTGTGATTCTATATCCCTTTGTCTTGTAACTGGCCAGCACTCAAAGATTTGTTTTCAAATCAGGAATATAAATACATTTGAAATAGTTTCAATAAAATCATTTTTAGTCCTGATTTGAATATTTTCCACATTCATGGTTGATCTATCTCCAAAACTTCGCAACTGTATGAAACTTCATATAAATAGGAGAAAGAAGACTTACATCCACCTCATGTGGTTGCTACAACCAAGGTCAACGTACTGCTTCTTGATCGTGCCCTTCGCATGAAAGGCTATTAAAAGTCTCTTCTTCCTTTTTCTCAACAAAATCGGATTTTTCTGCTCTCTCCTTTGGTAGCTTTGTATAACATTCATTCTTGTAGTGACCATAGTTTCCACATCTGTAACATTCAATCAGGGACTTGTCATGATGCTTTCTTCTTCTTCCTTGAGAATCATCTTCTCTCTTGGAGATTTGAAATGAATTGTTACCAGCTCTACCATATTTTCCTTCTCTATTTCCACGACCTCTTCCACCTCGTCCACGGCCTCTTCCACCTCTTCCACGACCTCTAACTCTCATGCTTGAGAATTCAGTTGAGGCTTTTAATGATGTCTGCTCTTCCATATCACTTGTGCGATTGAGTTTTTGCTCATGAACAAGCAAAGAACTCTAAAGCTCATCGATGGACATATGGTCCACGTCTTTAGACTCTTCAATGGAAGAGACAACATAGTCCCACTTTGAAGTCATTGATTTCAAGATTTTCTCAACAATTTTAACATCTTCCATGGCTTCACCATGGAAGCGCATCTTGTTTGCAATTCCCATTGTCCTCCCAAAGAAATTTGTAATAGACTCACCTGATTTCATTTAAAGAATCTCAAAGTCTCTTCTAAGGGCTTGAAGTTGTGCTCGCTTTACCCTAGTTGTGCCTGAATACTTCTTTTTCATCGAACCCAAATATGTTTGGAGGTGTCCTTTTGAAGAATAATCTCCAAAATCCAAAGATCGATTGCTTGGAACAAATAGTTCTTTGCTTTCAAATCCTTCAGCTTTCGATCTGCCAAAGCCTTGGATTGTGCTTCAGCTGGTTCAGTCACTCCATTCTCTACAATATCCCAAAACTCTTTGGACCTTAAAAAGTTTTCCATTAACATGCTCCAATGGTCATAGTGACCATCGAAGCAACGAATCGCTTGTTGCATAAAACCATTACTCTCAAATGCCATGAGATCTTGCTACTGCAAGAGGTATCACTTTTTTTAATACCAGCTCCGATACCAAATGTTGGAAATTCCACACACACGATATATTAAATGACAGCTAACTTACAACTTGAATAGAGATAGTTAACACATTAATCACTAATCAACATGTGCAAACTTTTAGGACTCACTAACCAACATGTGCAGATTTTTAGGAATCTAAAAACTAACAAAAAATCAAAGTGGTGAACATCCTCAACCCCATCTCCTACATACTAGTACATTTGCTTGACCATGTCAGCATTATTGAAGCAAAAGAATGATTAACTCTTAATATTCTGTACATAATACCAGGTTTTTTAAGTAAAAATTTTATCCCATTGTCTTAACCCTGGGTCAAGACATTAATCCACCCAATTAGCTTCGTTTTTCTTTCTATTAAATCTAGATGTTATCCATTATACAATTTGGGCACCACTAGTGCCTATTCATTATGGTACTGAAGATCCGAAGAGTAGTTGCTTTTTATCCTTATAAATTTTTTCTGCTATTTTGATACCTAGATTTTCTATCTCAATACTTGGTTAGGTGAATTCATCTAATTCTAATATACTAAGCATGGTCATCCAGGGGAGAAGAGCAATGGGTTCAGTGTGATAGTTGCTCTAAATGGCGAAAGGTGCCCCATGATTTTCTTGTTCCATGTCAGTGGACATGTGCTGAAAATTTGTGGGATCAAAGCAGGTCAGTTAAAACTGTTTCCATGAAAGCGATTTTCCATTAGAGAAACTTTAAATCCTTAACCTTCTGGTAATGTAATCCAGGTGTTCATGTTCTGCCCCAGATGAGTTGAGCCCTAGAGAACTCGAACATATTCTCAGACAATATAAAGGTATGATGCCAGCATTTGTTCTTGTATTTTATCCAATGTTTTTAAAGGTGCGAGACATTTTAGTGTTTGTGAGGGGCAAGGGCCGCACGGCGTAAGCCTCCAAGCGTTGAGGCCTAAGCTTTTTGTGATGACATAATAATTTAATAACTATTCTATAATATATTAAAAATAAAATAAAATAGCATAAACTACTCATACTTCACAAAAGAATCAATATAACTTAGTTAAGCATACCAAAAATCTTAATACTAAAAATTTTACATTAGGAATGAGTTACCAAAAATCTTAATAGAATACTAAAAAATATTTTGAACACTAAAAAAATCGTAATTTTGAATTTTACCAAAAATATTTTATAATTTACTAAAATCTCAATACTAAAATTTTTGCATTAGGAAACAAGTTACCAAACATCTTAATTTTTATAGATACTAAAAATATTTTTGAACACTAAAAAATATTAATTTTGGATGTTACCAAAAAATATTTTGTATTTCTTACCAAAAACTTAATACTAAATTTTTTACATTAAGAAACAAGTTACCAAAAATCTTAATTTTTATAGGATATTAAAAAAATATTTTGAACACTAAAAAATCTTAATTTTAAATTTTACCAAAAAATATTTTATATTTCATACCACAAATCTTAATACTAAAATTTTTACATAAGGAAACAAGTTACCAAAAATCTTACTTTTTATTCATACTAAAAAAAATAGTTTGAACACTGAGAACTCTTAATTATGAATTTTACCAAAAAAAAAATAAATTATAATTCATAAAAAAAGAGGGGAGGTGATTTATAAAGGGGTGCTGATTCCTTACCAAAAAGGGGAAAAATTCTTAAATTACGAAATGCCTTGCCAAAGAGGGGTGAAAGGCGAAAGAGGGGAAAGGAGATTCAAGAAAGGGTGCTGACCAAAAGGGATGCTGAGATTCACTAGTGGATTCGTAAAATAAAAATAAAATAAAAAAATAAAAATTCAGGGGTGCTGACGGAGTGGAAATTCTTACCTTTAGAGTGTACTGAGATGATGGAGAGCAGCGAGAGAGGTATTAGGGTTTTTTTTTTTTTTCAAATGAGTTAGGGTTTTAACGAGAAAATAGGATTTTTGTACTTTGTTTTCTTTTTTTTTTCTTTTTTTTTAATGCCAGATCATCTCCATATAAATGAGTTTTTTTGGGACGCCTTGGGGTTTTTTTAGGGCGCCTCACCCCTGAGGCGCACCTAGAAAACACTTTTAAAAACTCTGATTTTATCTAAATAAATTGCTGCAGCCAGAAACATTCCTTAAGAAACGGTTTCTTTTTACATTTAGTGTTTGTATTTTGCATATGAGGATATTTCATAACATGGTTGGTGGGGGGTTGGCCTAGGAGGATTGTGGTGAGACTCCTGATATAATGCTATTGACCACAGAATCCAGTACGGTCTATAAGATTTGCACTGGCTTTAAATTATTAATGTGTGCATGATGATACTTTGATGAACAACCAATTGGGAGATGTTTATCAAGCTTTGGCTTGAAGCTGCCATACAGTGGGGTATGTAGTCTCATTGAAAAACCTTCTAATGTACATCCTTCAAGGGCCATGTTTGCAACAACTGTTTTTTATTGATGTATTTTAACATTTTGCTGGAGTTTTAGATTTTGACTTTAATAAGTAAGATTTGAGCTTTGAAAATTCAAACCGGTGATTTTGGGATGAAAGCACTCACGAATGCTAAACCAGGCGTATGCATGTGTATATTTGTTTCTTACTATGAAATGATGTCCTTTTCTTTGTCTAGTACTTGTGTCTTTTTCTTTTGAATCCCAAAATACTTGTGACATTTCTTTCTTACTGGTTAATAGATTTCAGAAAACGACGGATTGCAGTCTATAGCCAGCACAGGAGCCACGAAGCTTCTGGCCTAGATGCTCTGGCCAATGCTGCAGCCCTTGGAGATGACATGAGCGACCCAGCAGCTGCTACAACAGTTGCAACCACTACCAAACACCCAAGGCATCGGCCTGGCTGCTCTTGCATTGTGTGTATCCAGCCCCCAAGTGGGAAAGGTAAGCACAAGCCCACCTGCACATGCAATGTATGTATGACAGTTAAACGTCGCTTTAAAACACTAATGATGCGGAAGAAAAAGCGACAATCAGAGCGTGAAGCAGAGATTGCCCAGATAAATAACGACATTTGGGGCCCTAGGGATGAAGCAGAAGTTGAAAGTACCTCAAGACTGCTTACCCAAATCTTTGACCTCGAGAGTGAAGCTGCTGTTGTTGGCAAATGAGTCTGGAATGTAGGAGAGCCAAAGCAACAATAACTGTCCTCCAACAAGTTGAGTGAAACCAAGGAAAAGATTTGAATTACCATCCTGACCGAGACGATGACTTGCAAGTTGGGGGGCCTAACCGAGTGAGCATGATGAGTCTTTTACAAGTGGCAAGTCTTCCTTTAGAAACATATCTGAAGCAGAATGGCCTCAAAAGCTTGGCCGAGCAACAATGCAGCTCAGGATCACATGTACCACAACCCCAAGCTACCGGAGAGAGCGAAGGACCACCACCACCACCACTGAATGAGGACCATTGTGTTGTTGCTCTTGCAGTTTCGGACCGAGAGAACGGGGGAGATGATGATGAGCGCTCTGGAGGACCAGATCAAAGCAGAAATGATGCTTAATTTGTGATCGATCTCCTCCTGTTTTTGTTCTTCTGGTAAGAACAACTCCTTTCTCTATAAATATTAGACTTCTTATCTCTCCGTTTTTCTCCTCTTCTGGCCTGGGTATTGCTCGTACCAAATGGTTGGAGACAGAGGGTGCTTGAGGTTTTTATTTGTCATATAATATGCTTCATAGAAAAATTATTTATTTTTAAATGAGGTGGTTGTATTTATTATGCATGGATTTTAGATACTTTATAAGTTGTAACAAAAAAACAAATTGGATTTGCTTTTCTTTAAATGTTTAGGCCTAACAGTTTATTCTCTTTTCTAATTCATTATTCATTTATTGCCTCTTTTCTTTCCATGCCCCACTTGAACTATCTATATTCATCAGAGGGTTTTCAGCTTGAATTCTAACTCATTACTACTACTTTCCGGTTTTACCCCTTTCTATTAATTCTTTAGTGAGAGCACAACAATCTTGTGTAAAAATTATTAATCCAATTGCATAAGGAACCAGAGGGCAAGACCAACACAAAAGTTAATAGACTGTTCGGTTATAGTTTTTGAAAATCATTTTATGTTCTGTAAAATAATGAAAACATAAAGAACATGTTTGGTTTGTTTTTTTCCTTTTTTTCTGAAAAATACACCGAACACAAAAAATATTAAAATCAGAGAACAATGAGTAAATTAAGAGAATATCAAACTAATGTTTTTTGTGTTTTAAAAAATTATTGTTAAGAACAGTTTTCAAAAACATGAAGGTCCTGTTTTATTCTTGTTTTAGGAAATTGTGTTTTGTTCTTAAAAGCGGTGAATAAGGAAAATGTGTTTTGTTCCTAGGTTTTTTTTTTTTTTTTTTTGAAAAACATAAAGTACTGAATTCAAAAAAATAAAAACAATTTTCAAAGAAAATCAAAACGACATTCGTTGACAATTTTAAAAAAGGAACCAAATAGACTTTAATATTCTTTTTTTTGTAACCTTGTGGGATGTTTTTATAACGATTTATCACATTGAAACACATGCCGGCTTCGGATAAATTTGAAATTAAATCTCATATAGTTCAAAATCATATTGAAATAAATAAAACCTAAGAAAGTTATGCGTTGCTAGTAATTATCAATTAAACAAAATATACGAAACTTGAGATAATAAAATTTTGCTGTTGATTACGATTATCAGATGGAGTTCACAGACATTGTTTTAAGATTAGTGTAATGCTAACTAACCAACATCCATCTATAAAATTTGACTTGAAAAGCTTTATGATGATTTGAAAGAATTTGATGTAATAATTGTATAAAAATGGAAAATATCATAAGATATGTTAAGTGTACTGTACATAGCCATGAAGTCATACTTTTGAAGGTTGAACTACAATATTGAATTTGGGCCCAAAGTGGCCCGTTTATTTAAAAATAATAATAATAATTATAAAATCCATTCTAGCCTTCTCTCTAAAACTAGTGTTAAATTTAGCATCTTTTATGTATGAGTAGCAAAGAGTTTTTATTCTTTTTTTTTTTGTTGAAAGACTAGCTTTTTAGCTATTAATTTAATACTGGAATTAAATACCTTTCTTAATTGTTGTTTTTTTTTTTTTAAATTTCACAACTTATCATTAAATTTTAAAAGCTCAATGTAAAAAGCTGAAATATTTCGCTTTTCTATTCATAAAAAAGTCATTTTCCACAAAAAAAGAAAAACTCAATCATCGCCTCAACAAAGCAAGAAAAGCAAGAATATACACTACAGTGATTTAAAACGGGAGATTTTAGGGACGGATGGTCCCATCCCGAACCCGATTCGCTTATTTTTTTTCAATTCTCATACTTATCTCATTTAGTAATTAAATTGTGGCGGGATGATGTAAAATTTCAAACTCGCCTGCTTATTTTATTTTTGTTTTTATTTTTAATTTTCATTTTTTTTTATATTTGCTTTTTTATTTTCTTTTATTATATTAAAATTAATATTTTTCTATTAAAAAATATTATGAATTTATAAATTATTTATTAAAAAACATTATAATAATTATTATTATTTATATTAAAGTATAAAATAAAATAATAAAAATTATTTTTAAAATATAATCTATGCGCTTTTATTATTATTATTTTGATACGGCTCATATTGTTTCATTCGGGTCCGTTTTTACCCCGAAACAATTTATTTCTTTTTCACCACTTTAATTTAAAACGAATCCTAAATTTCAAATCATTTCACTTTCGAGATTTTCGTAAAAATTCGTCCTGAGCCACCGGCAACTTATCACCTTAAAATCTAAAAATCTGGGCTTGTCTCGTAATTCAACGAAACTTTATAGGCCACTAGATTAAGGAGACGAATTCTAATCTACAAGAAATCGTTTCATCATCCAAGATTCGGGATAATTTCTTGCGCCTCCCGAACTCCTTACGATAATTTATTATTTTTATTAATATTTCGCATTTTAAATTTCTAATTTTCGGTTTTACAGAGACACACTCAACCCGTTCCCTCGAATTTTAGAAAATAAACCAAAACCGTTAAAAACCCGATTAAAATTAAATTAAATATGTGTCATTAAGAGTGAAGGGATGTGAAAACCCAAAATAACTGTCTCATCACATCCCTACTCACTACCTAACGTTAAAAAACAAATAACTTAATACTTAATACATATACCATTCAAGCACTGCTCAAAAAAGTTCTATTCAAGATAAGAAAAAAACAAACACCACCTAACTTTTTTATTCTTAAAATCCAAGTTTGAAGCTATAGTTATTAGCTGCCGTTTCATTTTTTTTTACTAATGCTGTATTTATTAGCTACAACTTTCACACTTAATTTTTTTATTTTACTTTTAAATTTTCATTAAAAATATTAAATGTTAAATTATTTATAGAATTAAGAATATACTTTAGTAATAAAAATTTGGAAATGGATTAATAACTACGACTTTATACTTGGAATTATTTATAGAATTACAAAGGTTTTTTTAATCAAATCATCCTTGTTTAATTTAGTAATATAAGTATTTAGTTATTATTTTTTTATTTAAGAAAACATAGTTAGTAATCGGTTTATTACAAAAACGTGAATGCTTTTAAAAAATCGGGATCAATAACCGAACTAGAAAAGCCATCGATTCATAGTTCATTAGTTGAACTCGATTGGGGCCAAACCAATTGCTAAACACGCGCATTATAAATGATAATTAACATATTATTAAAAATAAAAATAATTATAAATATATTTAATCGGTTCAACCGTCGATTTGACCGGTTCAACCACTCGTTCGATTGGTTCAATCATCGATTTGATCGGTTCAAAGAAAAACGGTTTTAACCAATTTTTTGAAAACCGGATCGGACCGCCCGGTCCGACCAATTGGACCGTTGACCGGCCACAAAACCGGTCATGTTCAATGCAAAAAACCGTTTTTTGATCTAATCAGACAAGAACCGGATGAACCGACAGTCGAATTAGTGAATCGGATGAACCGGCCGATTCGCTCTCACAATTTTTTTAATTTTTTTTAAAAGTTAAAACGATGTCGTTTTGAAGCTTTTTACATCGAAACGTCGTCGTTTTACTTAATTGTAAAGTCAGAAGGTTAGAAAGTTTGTAACTAAAAATTCAATTAAATACTACGTTAGCTGATTCGAATACTTAACGGTATTACAAAGAATCCACTATATCAATGCTTTAAGCATGCGATTATTTTATATATTAATAAATTATATATTACTACTAATTAAATATATATTTATATAAATAAGTTTATTTCATTTTTAATATATTTTTATATTTAAACATTATACATGTTTTTAAAATAAATTTTAAAATACTTTATTTATTTAAAAAGTAATAAATAATATCTTAAATATTATCAATTATATATTTTAAAATTGAAACAAATATAAATAATATATTTATTACGTAACTGTTCAACTGCTGATTCGACTACCAATCCGACCAATGAACCTTGAATTGATAACTTTTTCGATTCAATCGTCGATTCGGTTTTTAAAATATTAGTTTTAATATTTGAATCAGATCGATTTTAATACTGATTTAGAGCATCTTCAGCAGTTAGCAAAAAATACCAGCATCTAAAACTATATTTTACTCCAAAAACACTTAAATTTAAATTTTAAAAGTTCAAAGCCATGGAAATTAATAATGAAGATCTAAAACTTTAACTATCCTAAATCTATTCTAATTTTACCATTTTTCTTTCTTAATAATTACATCATATACCTTTCATTCATCTATATTACTCCATACCTAAAATGGAAATTTTCATCATACATTCAATATTATTTGTAAATACAAGAATATTTCCATTCAAATATCGATCAGAATTGTTCATTAACAATCATTTTATTTGAAAGACTACTTCATTGTTAGAGATGGATTTTTTTATTTGGACAACTATTTTTTTATACCGCCGGAGATGCTCTTATGGTTCCGATTTTTAAAGAGGAATGGTAGCCAGGGTTTTGAGGACTACACTGAAGATTGTAGAAAAGGTTAAAAACAATATGTTTTTTCATATCAGTGCATACTCACACAAATTTGTTTTAGTGTTAATACTTTATTTGTGGAGAAGATTAATAAATATTATTAAAATTATTGATTTACAATCCACACATCTTAGTTCCACTTACTCTTACTGTTATCTGTACGTTTTCTTCAATCATTTTTTCTGTAATACACTTTCCACCTCTGGAACTGTCAGATCCTGAATGCAAAAAAACAATTTCTAAATGACTCGTCTATAAACGCTTTTATATATATATATATATATATTTGCTAAAAATACTTTAAATAAAATTGTATTATCGTGAACCAAATCTTAAGATCATTCAAATTAATAAATAATTTATTATTTTAATTTAAAAAAACTTATTTTATATTGTTAGCATATGTGAAATTTATTTATAGGTTTAACAGAATTACAAATTTACATATATCACTATATTTTATATTAATTACAGTAATATCAAGGCCCTTTTATCGAATTTTGATTTATAGGAAGAAATAAAATAATAGTTTTTTGGTCTTGCTTTAAGACATAATGCAGACTTGTGTTTCAATAAAGGGAGAACTTGTCTTTCATCTAATAGATTTGGGGGAATAATTAATTATAAAAAGATAAAAAAATATAAAATATATGATTAATTTCATAAAAAATAATTATATTTTAAGTATGATAATACATATTATCTTAATAAAAAGTACTATCATAATGAATAGTATCAAGATAATATTTATAATTTATTAAGATAATAACTAGATACTATCATATTTGAAACATAATTATTTTTTATTAAACTCAATGTAAAGAATATACTTCACATTTTTATGCCTTTTTTATGTAATTATTTTCAAATTAATGGGGGTGATGGACTGAACATGCTTTAAAATAAATCAATTATAGATGTGACGCTGAAAAAATTAATAAATAAAAGATTTCTAGTGGAAAACAATGGAAACTGTTACAATATAAAGAAAAACCAGAATTTCCAAGAAGGCGGAAGGAAGACAATTTTATTGAATTCAAACTAAACTAAATTCATGTTTAATTTTTTCTAAATGTTAGACGAGTATTGATTGAAGAGCTGTTGAAAACATAGATCGGCCATTCAAAACATTCTCTCAAGACTTTTCAATTTAGAGAAAGTGAAAGGGAAATGGCAACTCTGGAAATGATATACTAACGAGGAGTCATTCTGAAGCCGAAATTTGATTTGTTCAAGTAGCCAAATTTTGACCAATTTCAGATTCTCTGAACCTTTCCAAAATTTTCTACCCATTCCAAACAAATCTCTATTAATTTCAATGAAGACATCAACAACATTAGAAAAGGAGAGAAGAAAAGAAAAAGAAAAAACAAAATCAAATGGTGGAAAGGAGGAAACTAGCTGGACCCAATAAGAATAGAGGCTCACAATTTTTTTTTATCTACAAAATAGCATCCTCCTCTGTTTCATCTTCTGAGGGATGGAAAGGGTGGAAGAACCATATCTCTTTATCTTCTATATATTGTGTTGAATCACAAAAAAGGGAATAAAAAAACACATAGAAAAAAGAAAAAAAAAATTGCATACTATTGACAATCAAAAACCTTCAACACTGGGCCTCCGGAGGGTGGATGATGATGATGATTTCCTGCTTTCTTGGCGTTCAAGTTCTTCAAAAGAGATGGTAGAGGAACAGGCTCGGGGAGGAAGAGAGATGGGGACTATGGCTGGTCTTGTGGGAGAGAGGGAAGAGGTGGGTTCTTGATGGCGGAGAAGGAGAAGCTTAGTCTGCGCTAAATGATCCCATTGAGACCAGGTGGCGATCTTGACATGTGTTTTCCAGCAAATCCTGCTGGCTCTGAAGAGGAAACCGGCAAGAGTAATTTCATGTCTTGAACATTTTGAGATGCTCCACAATGGTTCTCATGGTAATCTTCGAGGTCCATCTGAAGACATCTTTAAGTGATATCTGCCACTGTTCGCTGCTTTGGCTGGGAAGCTGCTCTTCTTCAGCTGAGGATCCATTATCAATGACGACACCAGCGACAAGGTCGGCTCCACTTCACTAGGTTCCTCTCTTCCTTTGGGTGGCGGCTGTCAAGGTTCCTCCTCCCAGTGAGCAGCTCAAGAAGAACAATTCCAAAACTCCACACATTGCTCTTGGGAGTCAGCAATCCTCTCTCTAATGTCTCCACTGATAGATTTCTCAGTGCCTGAATAAGAAAGAGGACATGGGAGAAAAGATAATCAAAAAGAAATGCACCCAGTACACATGGAACTCATAAAAAAAAAAACAGAAATTACCATGCTTTCATGTAATGACAGTTCCAAAAGTAAATATTTCAATGTTACATTAGGGTTTAGTCTGAGTTGATGAAAGTAGTTGCAGAAATAATAAGTTTCATATTTGTCAAAATTGTTATATTTCATCTCCATGCATGGAAAAAGGTCTTCTATCTTACAGGCGGAAACTAAAATAACATGCAATTATTCTCAAATATTAAGAGCACTTACAACTGAACTACTGCAACATCTGCTTCTGAATGTGCCAACACAACCATATCCTGAAAGCTTTGCACTAAAAATCCTTGTCAATCTGTATATTGGCAGTTGAAAATTCACGTACATAGCCTGTAAACACAGAGGGAAGTTTTCAGTACACAACAACCAATTATACCAACTGAAGTAGGAAAATAACTAACATAGATAATGGGGACAGTGACATTTTCTGAGGTAAAGAGAATAACAGGATCGGTAATATTTATATTTCAAGCATTCTCCCACCAAAAGGTCCCTATCCAACAAATATTACACCAATCATGAGAATTGCGATACTTGTCCTGGAACATTAACATGATAGGACCTCCCCAGTGGAATGTCAACCAAATTTACAGAACTAATGGATTGGACAAGCATGAAACCCGGAATTAAAGTTTTTAGCATGACTACCAAACAATGCAACTCCAGGCAAGCATGTCAAAACGACATAAGCTCAACCCAAACAATGGTAGAACATGATAAGTAATATCCAAATTATCATCTCCCAAGTGCATTTCCACCCAAAGAAGACCGGCCAACATACAAAAAAGAAAAGGGAAAAAGAAAACTGCAACATAAACTAAGAAGAATTACAACTTGAGCATGTGAGGCATCATTTATTATTGCATTTTTTTTTTTATAGGTAAGACATTGCATTTTTTAATCCTTAAAAAGAACATTATATAATTTCAGTTTACCTGGAAAGGCCCTTCTTCATGCAAGAAAGCGAGACCCTGTGCAGCACATAAAGCAACTTTCATTCTTGTGTTCCAATCAATGGATGGCCCTCTGACCTCCCATAGAAGACGATCTTAAGCTTCCATGGTAGAGCTTCCTCCTCATAAACCAACATCCTCTCTGCTCAGAGCCTTCCTGTGCATGGAAACCAAGCAAATTTACAGAGGTGGGGATGTTGCAAATGCAAGCGTGTTTAATTTAATTTATGAATTCCTTTAAAACCTATATAAGCACAAACAGAATGGGTTATATCTCAGTGAACTAAGGGTTGTAAAACATTCCAACAAAAGAAAAAACATGAAAGAAGAAGAAGATGAAGAAGAAGAAGAAGAAGAAGAAGAAGAAAGAAGAGTAAAAAAGTAGAATCAATAAAATATTCCTAGCAAATCTGAAGCCATGGTTAATTATAGCAAAGAATTGTTAGAATTTGTAACACACTGTAAAATCTTATGCTTCGAATAAGTCTATTAGAGATGTTTTGTATTATAGATGGGAATAAAGAAAGAAAAAAGGGTAAAATGAAAATAAACAGCCACATGTAAATTTCTGCCACAGAGGGAGGGAGGCAGTGGTTCTGAATTTCATATACATATTTTCCATGAAACCAAGTCATTAGAACTTTGAAACACAAAAGTTGCTTCAGCAATGAGATATGACTCCGATGCTTAATTGAATTAGTCATGCATTTTATTGAAAGGTGAAGAAGAATGTATCATGATCCATAAAAAGAGACTGCAACAAAGTTCATTTTCCATTTACAACAGTCTGAGAATAAATAGAAAGGTTGGGACTAAAGGCATGGCGTAATAATCAATCGAGGGCCTGCATTCAAATGAAAACAAGAAAATCACCTGGGTGGATGGATGCAGCCGGGTAACAGTGGCTTCCAGCTTTTTTGAACCTGAAGCATCATCTCCAAAGGAAGCCCTGTAAATTGTGGACGAAAGTCCCTCAGAAACACATCGTTCTGAAGAGAAACTGAGACAGGCATTTGATATTTCTTCATAGCCAAAGTTCCGGACTGCTCCCAGTGGAGGCAATGGCAGTGGACCAGAAGCAAAGAGAGGGCCACTCGCATTCCCTGACTTAAAACTTCCAGTAGCTTTCAGTACAGCAACACCTTGAGGTGATGGGAGAGGAAGAGGCTGAGGGCTTTGCGATCGCTGTTCCTTCGCTGATCCACCTGACTTTCAACTCTCTCTTCTTAATTTTCATCTAATGAAGCAAGAGCATCTTGTCTGGCTGCACGAGGCTTGATGGGGCAGATAATGCCTCGTGTTCTACTGTTCATATTCTCTTAACTGGCTGAACAGGTTTAACTCTGGTTCTAAAACTTGGGGTGCAGATTGAAGTGTGTGGCTCTGAATTTTGGGTTCAGGGAAGCGTTGTGGGCGTTAGCCCTGAGGATTGACCTTATTATAAAGGGGCTGTTCAGCCTTTTTCTTTCTTACTCTTCAAACTGTGAAGTATCCCATTTGCTTTCAATGTCTCACCAGTGATGCAGCTGTGTATGCTCCTGAAAAGATGAAAAGAAGAATTGGGTATATCATTTCAAACTTCAAACTTACTAATAACCAACATTATATACAAAATAGAGTCTGTAACCTTTTTCTACACACCCAATGTTGTTTAATTAAGCCAGCAACTCTACTGTGAATAAACAAAGACTAAACTATAAGCATTAAATACAATATATTTTTTTAGATTAAGGTTTCAATACTAAATTAGAAGAAACGCAAAACGGTATTTTTATTTTTATCTTTCCAATCCAGCAATTTCTAGCCTAACCTCAAACTCCAAAAGGAGACTTTCTCAACTCTGGCAAAGACAGTCATGAGAGAAGGTCCATTGTATGCCCTCATTGATAAAATCTTTCAAATCATATTTACCTAAAAATTACAAATCTCCAATGAGTTTTCAGCAAAAACCCTAGAGCTATTCAAAGTGGCAATATGGCAAAATATACTGGTGCAATCTCCAGGGTCAATCTTAATTCACCTATAGACTATACAGAAATACATAAAAAAAAAAAGTAAAACATCATCAAAAGCAAATAGCAGGTAAAAACCCTGCCCACCGCAAACCCTTTAATACTTTATGAAAAATAAAAGATGGGAAGAAACCGATAAATTCAGCCCCAATCATCTGCATCCAAAATCAATCCAGATCCAAAACGACTCCGAACCTCACCAGGGGGAAAAAATATCTAGATTCACGAGATTAAGGGAAGGGGGGTGGTGTGGGGGTTGTTGGGGGGAAACCTAAGTAGCTGGTTAAAATTTTCCAAAGATGGATATTCAAGCCATCAAAACAGTCAAGAATACCTCAACTGAACATCCCCATTCGCATGATGAAACCAAGTCAATCATCAAAACAAGAACATCACAGCTCCAACAAAAAAGTTAAAGTTAACAGTCCAAAATTTCCCAACAATACAATCCCAAAATCTTCCACCATGAACTTCTTCCTTCAGATGGCGAGAAACTGTCAAAAGAAAAAAAAAAAAACATATGCATATTTACTTTGCTCGTAACCGCACAGCAGCCAACTCAACCCCAAACTTTCGATAAAGTATTCATTTCTTCTCCAATGATTTCCCAGCAACCAAACAAGAACACACAAAGCCAACTTCATAAAGAAAAAGGAAAAAAAAAAAGAACCAAACCCACCCCAAGTCGCCACGGAACAGCCACTGATCTCGATTGCGCTGTCTGTGCAAAAATGATCTGGAAGAAGAAGAGCAGAGAAGAGAGCGGAAGATTTGATACTATAAAAACGAAAAGCCAGAGCAAGTCAAAGAAAGGAAAATGAAGAAAAGAGAAAGATTTTTCTTTTTACTTCTCAGACAGAAAAAAAAAAAAAAAAAAAGAAAAGAAAAAGGAAATGAGATGATAGGAATATTGGAATGGAGCCCACCCCAATGAAGCACTAGTCAAACTTACGAAACACACACCCTTCCCTTTTTTATTTCTATTTAATAAAATTCAAATATATTTTTGTGTTTAATTATTATAAGTCTCATTATTATTATTATTAGTAAAAACTAACAGGTTACAGAAGTGCTCTTCACTGTGAGTTTACTTAAATGCCTCCATGAGTTTGCTTTCCCATTGGGAAGTGGAGGGGTAAGATGGTAAAAACAAAGGGGTGGGGGAGAGAAGCAGCAGAGTAGCTGGAGATTCAAGGAAGAGGGGCCTGTAATGAAGTGACAAGGCAGTCAAAGTTGGAAAACTTGAGTCATTTATTGGATTAATAAAATAACTATTTAAAATTGAAAGAGGGAGTAGGGGTGGTCAAAGAGACCCATCAAGATAGCTCTTTGACTCTCAACCTGTCCCGTCAGATCTGTTTTTCCCTCCCCTCAGATCTACGGCTCGTTCTTTCCATTTAAACACCAATTCTACCCTCACTACTACTGCTCAGTACTCACATCATCCCAACCCCCTTTTTGTTTTTTAATATGTATTTCTCTCTCATCTGTGGTTGCCTTTGCCTTTCCCTTTCCCTTTCCCCACGCGCCCTGCTCACGTGGCTCTCTGTATTCGGGCCCACCTCTGCCTATTGGGCCTGGGCCTGGGCCTTTATGTTTCGTTTTCCTGGGTGAAGCAATCAAGGGCCTGCTTCCCCCTTGACTATTTGAAATGAAATTCTTGGATTATTGGACAATGCTGATGTCATTACTTCATTATAAAAGGCAGACATGGTGGATTAAATTTAAAAAAAAAAAAAAAAAAAGTTGTGTTATCTATCTATCACAGGCTTTTCCGACATTTAGCACAAAAAATAATATAAAAATTTATGAAACACAAAAGATTGATAAATATTTCTAAATCTAATCTATTTTTTTGTTATATGGAAAGTGTATTTTGAAAATACATTTTCTAAAATTTTGAATAGACGTTTTATAAAGTTTCAAAGATTTTGAATTTAAACTGATTTCTCTGTCAAAAATATAATTTAGAATGAAAGATTAGACACATTTATCTTTTTGAATATTCATCCTATGTGGAAAAAAACTACATTAAACTTGGGATTATTTTTCAAGTTTTTCTTATATTTATTTTAATTTTTATATTATTTTTCTAAAACTCTCTCTATCAGAAGTGTTTTGTTAAAATCCATGTTAACAACCTTATAGAAAATTGTTATCCAATATTTTTTAATTAAAAATATGTTTTATAAATCACTTAAGATTATTATTTAATATTTTTATCAAATAAAAATATGTTATTTTTTATGTTTTTAAATGCATTTTATAAATCATCTTTGTATTTATTACCTTAAAAAAGTCTAAAACTTTTTTTTGACATATATTCAATTTATATATTACATACATTATAGTACTCTAATTCGAATTCAAACCTAATTCTCCATGTGCCCATCTCACCATTTTACATTTTTTTTAAAACATGTTTTAAATGTCCTATTTTCAAATGTGTTTTTTAAACTTGTTTTTAAGAGTAGGATGAGTTGCGATTTATCAACGATATTTTGTTGTCGATATATTGTGTGTCGGTTGATCCACATGATAAGGGCTGATAATCGATTCATGAAAAATCAAGAAAAATTCCAGATTATTTCGCCGAAATATCGATATATCGATGGAAGATGACATTTCACGATGTGTCGCGAACATGTCGCGGTGAGCGGTGACGCGCTTGTAGTCAAGCCGCATCACGCTTTGTCATTGATTTATCGTCTGCTGAATCATCGGATGATATTTCGACCGAAATATCGCCAAATATCACGCTAAAGCGGTAAGATCGCATGATATGACTTTATCCAATTGTGCTCGATGATTGGTAATCTCTCCTTTTGTCGGAAAATTAGTTGAAATAGAAATAAATTTTGATCAAAAGAATGGGAGTGTCAGCGATTCCTACCTTTGTCGGAAATTCAAACCATGTAGCAGAGAAAGTTGTAAGAAGGAAAGAGGAACAGAAGGAAAAGTAAAGAAAAAGGAAAGAGGAAGAGAAAGGATGAGGAAGGAGATCTCACGCGTGGCCATCAAGGAGATAAAAACAAGAAAAGGGAAAACAAAAAAGGGAAACTATGTTATGGGGTCTTAATTTAAGGCTATTTGAGAAATGATGCCAAAAAATTTTATTTGAGCCACAACTCACCACTTTATAGACTATTTGATAAAGAAAATATTTCATTTGACAAATAAGTCTTCATGTGCAAGGCACATACAACAACCATAAAGCACTCTCAAAACACCATTTTAATCTCTAAATCAAACCCTAATTAAAAATCACAACCCCTAAGAGATCACTTTCTTCTCCAAAGCAACCATTTGCACCAAGAGCTCTATTCGGCAAAGGAGGATTTTCGATCAGCAAGAAAGAATTCCAATCGACAAGGAGGAGTTCCATTCGTTTAAAAGATCTTCATGGTTATTTTTATTCCCTAAAATATCTCTTTTTTTTTCCTCTTCTCTCTCTCTCTCTTTCTCCCTCTTGCTTTAAGAAAGAGTTTTCTCTCAACCCATTTGACGATTAGAAGCGGATTACAGTTTGATTTGCTTCAATTTCATTGTCTCAACTTAAATATTGAATCATTTGTTGTGGGTATATGATGATTATGCAAAAAATTGTAACCAATGTTTTTTTTCCTCACAAACCCTTAGAAGTCAATTTTTTTTTTTTGCTAAAAAAGCATTTTCTGGAAAATTGATGTTTCATTTTGTTATATGCTTTGTTAATTTTCTTTTTCTATTAACTACAAATCTTAGAAATTAGGTACGAGGTATAATATATGTAAATGTTGAGTACAAACATGTTCTATGTTGGGTACAACCCAAATGAACATAAGGTATAATACAAGAATCTTGAATGTTGGGTACAACCCATGAACACCTTAGGTACAAGAACTTTGGAAAGTATTGAAATTTGTTTTCCCTTTCGTTTTGTGTACACATGTTTGAATATCCATGTTTATTTTTTAATAGTAACAATAATTTTGATCAGGTATTGGGGAATTGAGGTGTTGGACAATTGTTATGACACCTAGGAAGAATATGGTTGCATGAATCATGAATCATATGGTCGCATGTTATGAAAGCAAAACTCGTATTTTACCATATGGGAGCATTATGACTAGAGTATTCAAAGCATTTAGTATTGACTTGACCCTTAAGGGTGAAGTTGAGGAGCCATCACACGTATAATGGGATGTCCATGAGACGGATGAAGTTTGAGAAAGTCGTTGATGGTTCATGGGTTCATTCCGTGGAGTTTGGAGTTGAAGATGGCCATCAACATGTTGATGATGATAGTGAAATAGAACGTGATATGACTTATATTGAGTTAAACATACCTGCTCTTCAAACAAATAATTCATAGATAGATGTACCAACTTTTAGGCATGAGATATGTTTGGCTTCCCAAATTGAGTAGTTACACTTGAGGATTGATCTGTTTGAGAATAGGGTATCCTCATATATTTCACAATTATCCAATCAGATCAATGAAATGTCAACTCAGCATTTGGAGCTAATTGCCTTAGTTAGCTCTGTTTGTACTCCACCACCGCCACAAGCTTGATTCCCTCGAGAAAAGTTTTCAAGCATAATGTTGGACTTGTTAGTGTTATTCTGTTTATGCCAATTTTATGTGATATGGTTAGAAAGGGGTATTTTCTATTATGATTGCTCATTTGGATTGATTAATATACTAACTTGCATTATGTTTCTTGTGAATTTCTATATTTTGTGTAACAATTTGAGGTGTATATAAGAAGTATGTAAATTGTGTTTGGATTAGATTATGTTTCGTTAACATATGGGTTGATCGATTGAGTAGTAGAGATCAACCGACGACCAGAATGATATCTTGCATATATAGAATAGATAAGGAGTCAACCGATTGGAGTGGTAGTCTATACTCAACCGATCGATTCTATAAAAAACAATAACCGCTCAACAAATAACATGGTACGCCGACGGGGTTAGTAAACAAAATTTTATACTATTTTGTATTTTTTTAGTTAGAACAACATGATTTACATGTCCAATTATGCATGAATGCGCTGGTACAAATGAACATTATATGATCAAAAGTAGTATATATTGAACGAAAAATTATCCAATAATACACAAAAGTAAGAAAATTCATCCCAAATACACAATCATTAATTACTAATCAACCATCCAACAATACATAATATTATCCCCAAGTACAATAACAACTTTATGAACGTATTTGCTACACGAACTTGTCCTTTTGTTTGTTTTGTGAATCCAATACAAGTTTGACTGAAAGTTGCAATCTATATAGAGAGATTTTATCCTATTAACAAAAATAGAATAGACAATAATCAGTATTGATAGAGTATATCATGATTACCCATATGAAACCTTATGACAAAAATTGTAGATAGAGAATATGATGGGGCTTACGGGAGCGATTGATTCTACAAGTGTCGCACAATTCCACACCTCAATGTACTTTATCGCAAATACGCCATAGTCAATACTAACTGTTAGGTCAACCACCTTAGGAAACACATGGAGGAATAGTGAGTACAAATTCAAATCAGTTTGTACCATTTGTACCTTACTTTCATTTGGGTTGTACCCATCATAGAACATGTTTGTACTCAATGTTTTCATATATTGTATTTGGTACATAAGTTCAAGATTTGTAGGTTATTAGAAAAGAAAATTAATAAAACATATAAATAAAATGAAACATCAATTTTCAAGTAAAATGCTTAGCAAAAAATCGATTTAGAAATGGGGTTTCAAAGAATGAGAACGCAAACATTGAGTACAATTTTTTTTGCATAATCACCATATACCCACAACAAAATGATTTAATATTTAAGTTGAGATATCGAAATTGAAGCAATCAAACTATAATTCGCTTATAATCATCAAATGGGTTGAGGGAAATTTTTTCTAAAGCAAGAGGAGAAAGAGAAAGAGAAAGAGTGAGAGCAAGGAAGAGAGAGACATGTTTTAGGGAATAAAACTAACCATGAAGATAATTCAAATTTTCAGCAAAATGAAACATCAATTTTCCAACAAAAAAAAATCGATTTCTAAAGAGGGTTTGCAAGAAATGAGAAACACAAACATTGAATACAATTTTTATTTATTTATTTATTTATATATTTGCATAATCACCATAAACCCATAACAAATGATTCAATATTTAAGTTGAGACAATGAAATGGAAGCAAATCAAATTGTAATCCGCTTCTAATCATCAAATGGGTTGAGGGAAAACTCTTTCTTAAAGCAAGAGGGGGAGAGGGGGAGAGAGAGAGAGAGAGAGAGAGATGTTTTAGGGAATAAAACTAACCTTGAAGATGTTTTTGACGATCAGAACTCCTCGTTGTTGGTCGGAACTCCTCCTTGCTGACCGGAAATCCTCATTTGTCGAATGGAGCTTTTGGTACAAATGGTTGCTTTGTAGAATAAAGTAATGATCTTAAGGCTTTTGATTTTTAATTAAGACTTTTTTTGATTTGGGAATTAAAATGGTGTTTTGGGAATACTTTGTGGTTGCTACATGTGCCTTGCACATGAGAACTTCTTTATCAAATAAAGTATTTTTTTATCAAATAGTTCAGTGGTGGGTTGTGGCTCAAATAAAACTTTATGGACCTTATTTCTTAAATAATCTTAAATTAAGACTCTTATAGCATAGTTTTCCCCAAACAAAATAAGAAAGAAAAAGAAAATTAAAAGGAAATATATGATCGTAGATCATCATTTCCTCTTAATCATATGGAATCTCATATTTCAATTCCTTTTATATTAAAAACTATTTTTACCGAATGAAATCAATTATTTCTTGTTCCATTTTTCAAAAATTTATATTTATATATTTAAAATTTAAGTATTAATATATTTTTATTGATAATTTTATCCTTGATCATACTTATATCCATTAAATTTATAAAATACCTTTAACATATGCATTTTTACTTATTTGATCAAAAATTTAAAATTTTTAATCATTTTTAATGAATTTTAAGTCATTTATATTTCATCAATATTTATATAAAAATATATGTCGATATATATCCGTAAAATTCAAATACCGATATATCTATCAAAATCGATATTTTTATCCTTGGTTAATTTCATACCCCAAGTTCCTATAGAAACAAAATATTATAATAATGTAATACAAATGAATAAAATTGTTGAGTTAGCTATTGTTTGTTATATAGTCTTAGGCAAAATACATTACATGGGCTATTGTTTGTTATAGTCTTGGGCAAATATATATCACATGTTCTAATTCAAAATTTGAGGACACAAAAGGATGGTATGAGAAGAAGGGAATAATTCAGCAAATAAAATCTGACAGATTGAATCGGATTGGATGAGATTTTTGTGGAAACAAAATATTTCTAGCGTGTTTGACGTCTAAATACTTGTTGCAGGTCTTGCTTGAGTTTCTCAAACATATCATATACAGATGGTTGAATGTTGTATTGGACATACATGTGTCTAGATGTTGTTGTTTAGGGAAATGAAGGGATCTATATTTATGTTTTATTGTGAAAGAATTAGATAAAGAAAGATTGAGAAAACATAAGTTTTATCACACATGAAATCCCTTTTGCATCTAGCACAAGTCCAATGAATAAAATATCGGTACTATTGATATATTTCCAGATTGATTTTACTTAAAATATCGGTACTTGGCTTTTACGAAAATATTGAAATATCGAAAATACGATGAATATTTTTGACAAAATATCGGGTGAATGCAAAAATTAACAAAAATACTTTCAAATTCACAAATACTTTGTCAACTATAAAAGGCATAAATAAACAAATATACACTTGTTGAAGACGATATTCATTATAATTTATCGAAATTACATCACAATAGTCATTTAAAACCAAAATGAAGACCGATGTGGCTCCATTACATTATTTGACGAAGGGATCCCATCTTGATGAAGACAATATTTATACCAAGACATGGTGTTCCGATAATATTGATTGTAACTTCGAACATATCATGCATAAATTTGTTGACTCCTACTCACAACCTCTCCATGGATAGGAAATTCGGGGTTCACCCACATGCTCGTTTAAAATCTTTATTGCATTTGATATGGAATTTGGAATGACATTTGTGGATCATGAGGATAGTTAACTATTCCCTATTCTTCACCAATAGAATTTGGAAGGATGCGGCTAAGGCCGACCATAACTCATCAGACATGAGGAAATATGTCGCCTCATTTGATGAATCACTAAATTGAGTTCCAATACTCATGGACTCAAATCGGTCGAAAACGAATCTTCATCAGGATGGTGTCACTCTTCGTTGTCTTCCTCTATATGACTTTCCAACGCTCCAATACTGCCCGCCTCCTAGACCCGTGGTCTTCATCTTGTGTAGCATGAGTGAAATCATTTTCATCGGTGAATGGGCTCAATGGATATTGACTTTGTTGTGGATCTGCAATATCTCCACCATCATTTCTAGTAGCACTACTATTGGTCCTCTCTTCGAGTCATCATAACTGTAGTAGAAGTACTAACACATCAAGGTCTACTACTATGTTCAACACTTGAATCAAAAGAGGGTTGAGAAGTAACAGTGGGTTGAAATGAGTCCCTCGTGTCTTGACTAAAACTTTCACTATGAACTTCTTCAGATAAAACCCGCTCAACATTAAGACCCGCTTCTTGAACATTTGCAACAATTTGTGGATCAGGATTTACATCTTCATCATCTAAATAGTTGATTATCTTCTTTTTCACCAAACTCATCTGAAATTTCAAGTAAATTGAGAAAATTATTTTCGGCAACTTTATCTGTCTCTGCCTCCATATCACGGATCTTTAGTTACATGTTGTAATAACAAAAAACCAATTGTTGGAGTCTAGGATGTTGTTTCATTTCTTGTTTAGCAGCATGACTTAGAGCAAATGTACTCCAATTTCTTCAAGTCAAGATGATGCGGTTTTGGAAAGAAACTTAAGACCAAACTCCTAATGTTGGAGCGTGATTTTACATAAAACCATCATTCACCAAGAATAAAATTACGAGACCAATATATACGCCAATAAAATAGTTATAAAATTTACTTTTAATGAGAATTAACACTCACCAGGAACGATTTTTTATCTTCACGCTATTGCTGCTCGAGCACCAAATCCCTTTTTTGCATCACGGAATAGTATGTCGAATTCAAATGTCAAAAAAATCAAAATAAAAATCAATTGAATCAATTCGAACTGAATTAATTAGAATTATAAACTCATTAATTTACCTAATTTCCAAAATTACAAAGGCCTTTAGCATTAGGATCTAATTTAGAAAAAAACATCATGAACAAATTTTGAAATAGCTCAGGTTACAAACCTAACTTAGGTCTATATTGAAATGGGATTGATAAAAGGTAATAGTTATTGAGAATTAGTATGCGATAATAATATAAAACATAATATTATTAAATGTGAATTATGAAGAGGATATTAATTAGTTACCCGTCGTGATGAAGAGGGATGCTTAAGAGTTCTATCCCAACGATTTGCGATGGCGATAAGTTTCACCCACTCTTTAGCTTTGAGTCGATTTAAATTTGTCTTCATCAACCGAATCAACTCGTAGACAAATAGCATGGTTGGGACGACTCCTGAATCAACAATGTGAAGTACTGTGTATAGTGCCTCATAGATGGACACTAGCTTCTCCACCTTCTCCCAATATTGATGATCAAACATGAGTCTTTCAACCTCATGTCCAACTTCAGTCCGGGTAAGCTTGTGAGATGACTATTCATTACTAATAAAGACCTTCTTCAAATCAACCCTCCTTTTTAGAAGACTGTCAAGGGTAATATAGTTTGTTGCAAATCTTGTTGCTCCAAAACGCACGATACAATTACGCACTGTCAGATGCAAACAACCAACCATGATTGTAAAATGAAGTTATTATCTTTCGGTCATTCCCCCGATTAACCGAGCAACACTATCCCTTTACGAATGCTCTTCAAATACAAATCAATACAGTTAGGCCGCATATAGAGTCCAATACATATTGTATTTTTTCATCAATAACTTTCCCGCTTTCACAAATGCTGATCCATTATCTGTTACAATTTGAACCACATTTGCTTTTCCAACTTCCTTGATAACATCATTCAACAAACCATATATGTATTTGTTGTCTTTAATCTTATCTGACGCATCAATAGATTTGAGGAAAATTGTGCCTTTCGGTCATACCATGAAATTAATTATGCTCAATTTAGCTGGTATGGTCCATCCACTTATTACACCACATCCATATGTCTCTATTTCTCTTTGTGTTGACATAAGCTGTGTCTTTATACCTATTTTCCAAGTACTTGCTTTTAATTTCATACGGAGATGGTGGTTCGATATCCATCCCTACATATAATAACTAAGGAAAGTCGTGAGTTATTAAAACATATTTCATATGGAGATAATAATGTCATTATTAAAACATATTTCATATGGAGATCATAATGTAAAACATATTATACAATTAGACAAACCTGCTTGTTGTGCACCAAAAATCATGTTCTTAAAATTGTGCGAGTCCGCTTTTTGAGGTGGAACACTTTCATATATGAAGAACTTGCTAATTAATCGTCCAATTGTTTCCTTGATTGAACCACCTTTGAACATTTTTTTTAGGTTTTTTTTGTTTGCAGCCAAAGACTTGTATAATGATGGTGCAATTGGCGGTGATGGATCCGCATTTAACACTTGGTGGTCTTATTACGTCTTGATGGATCACCTGGTTGTGAAGACTCACCTATTGCAATTATGCAAAAAAATAAAATCAACTTACATTATTTTATACATAATTATGTGAAAAAATGAATTAGGTATAAAGATTTACCTATTTTCTTTCGGGCTTCTTATAAATCCCAAATTCGATCCTGCCTCCATTCACTAGCTTTTGATGCACGTATTGCTTCTCGATATTCATCTCGCTCATCGGGGTGCATGTCAACTGGATACATATACACATCTTCATCACCCTCCTCCTCATCATCATCATCAATGAGATTGTGATGTTTTCCTCCCATTGTGTCTCGTAATTCAGCTTGAATTTCTCCCATATTATCTGCTTTTTTCGCTTTTGATTTACTTTTCTATTCTAAAAAGTTGCTTGCTTTTGTTTTTACTTCGTGTACATCGACACTTCTAGTATTTGAATGGGATCCGTATGCGATGGGGGAGTGAAACTTTAATGAGTAATTCCACCACTTTACGCTTAAACCACACACTACAAATTGCTCCACTTTTATGTCCCTCCAAAGGTGCGCACACCTATGCAGTGATCTCGACCTCCACTCTCACTGGGCCATTCTATAAACACATGGATTTTATTGAAAATAAACTTCAAATCAAGCAGGATCTTTTGTATATGATATCATTCTAAAACATTATATATATGTAATTTAACATAAAAGTAGACCTAAGTTTCAACATGATATCTAAATTTAATAATATCATTAAGATATCTAAGAAGATCTAAATTTCAACATTAAATATGTCTAAGATCTAAAGTTTCAAATATTATATAAGTATAACTAAATTTAATGTAAGTAATATGTTTCAAATTACTAAATAATAGGATGTTTAATATCTGTTTCAAACATTATATCTAACTTAATTATTATTATCAAATTAAACCAAAATAAAACTAAGTGATGCATTAAAAATAAAATATGCATGTAAGTAATATGTTTCCAAATTACTAAAATAAGATTATAGTATAAAAATGTTTCAAAACATATTACAACTAAAATAAGATTAAAGTAAATAACTAAGTTTGAAACATTATATAACTAAAATAACTATTAATCAAATAAATAATATAATTAATTAACCAAAAATTATATTATCAAATTAAACTAAAAATATTAACTATAGTATAGAAATATAGATTATAAGAGGAAAATGTTTCAAAACATAATATAACTAAAATAAGATTATAAATAACTAAGTTTGAAACATTATATAACTAAAATAACTATTAATTCAAATAAATAATATAATTAATTAACTAAAAATTATATTATCAACAAACTAAAATAAAACTATAGTATAAAATATAGATAATAGTATAAAAAATGTTTCAAAGATAATTAAATAAGATTATAGTAAATAACTAAGTTTGAAACATTATATAACTAAAATAACTATTATCCAAATAAATAATATAATTAATTAACTAAAAATTATATTATCAAATTAAACTAAAATAAAACTATAGTATAAAATATAGATTATAGTATAAAAATGTTTTAAACATTATATAATTAAAATAAGGATTATAGTAAATAACCAAGTTTAAAAAACATTATATAACTAAAATAACTATTAACTAAATAAATAATATAATTAATTAACTAAAATTATATTATCAAATTAAACTAAAATAAAATTCATAGTATAAAAATATAGATTATATTATAAAAAATGTTTCAAACATTATATAACTAAAATAAGATTATAGTAATAACCAAGTTTGAAACATTATATAACTAAAATAACTATTAATTCAAATAAATAATATAACACTAACTAAAAATTATATTATAAAATTAAACTAAAATAAAACTATATTATAAAAAAATATAGATTATAGTGTAAAATGTTTCAAATATTATATAACTAAAATAAGATTTTATAGTAAATAACTAAGTTTGAAACATTATATAACTAATAACTATTAACTAAATAACTAATATAATTAATTAACTAAAAATTATATTATAAAAATTAAACTATAATAAAACTATAGTATAAAATATAGATTATAAACTACTTCAACACCAAAATAAACTAAGATACATTAAAAATAAAATATGCATGTAAGTAACATGTTTCAAATTTCTAAAATAAGATTATAGTATAAAAATATTTCAAACATTATATAACTAAAATAAGATTATAGTAAATAACTAATATAATTAATTAACTAAAAAATTATATTAGTTTGTATTATAATTAATTAACTAAACATTATATTAGTTAGTAATATGTTTATGAACTAAAATAATATTATTAAGATATCTAAGTAAAAGATCTAAATTTCTAATATTACATAATTATAATTGTTTAATAGTAGGATGTGTAATATCTAAGTTTCAAACATTATATCTAACATAATTTATTATTATCAAATTAAACTAAAATAAAACTATAGTATAAAATATTTATTATAAACTACTAACACTGTAAAATAAAACTAAATAAAATATGCATAAAACAAAAATTAATGAATAAAGAAACATACCTTAATTCATAAAGATCTTCCAAAAAATTAGGATAAATAACAAAGAAAAAATTATTTGAGAGTGAAATGGAGCTTAGATGTGGATGGATGAATTTGTAATGAAAGTGTATGATTTTAGGGGTATTTATAAAAATTTTTGGAGTCAAATAGCTGGGCTGGATTGTCAAAACCATTGTGATTTATTTATAAATCACGGGATTTGATTTTTGGTTCAAATCTGACCGCTGGATCATCATATATCCGTTTAGAAATCATTCGACCATTAGATCATGCTTCTGATTTAAAATCAACCGCTGATAAAAATATAAACATGGATTCTTTAAAAAGTGCTACGTAAATTTCGGATCGTTGATAAAAATAAGTAAATAACTGGCGGCCAGGATTGAGGCTTTTTTTCCGAAAAAATGGACAAAAAATCGTCGATTTTTCGGTGATATTTTCATTTTATCAGTGATTTATTGTCGATTTTTTCAGCCAAAACGCGCCTCACAGGCGCGTGCTCCACAATTGTGATTTTTCGGTGGAAAAATTAATAATTTCTTATTTTTCGGTGAAAAATCGACGATTTTACCGATTTTTCGCCAATTTTTCCTCCATTTGATTATCTGTTGCAAAAATCTTTTCGATACTGACCAAAAACCGATTTTTTTTGTGATATTTCAACTGAAAAATCCGTTTTTTTTGTCCATGACAACCTCACAGGATTAACCGTGTAACCAATCTATTATTATGATTTTACTATCCTTATTCCTTTTAAAATCGCATAATTTTTATTGGTCCATAACCTACTTGACAAACATGGTAAATCACATGTCGAGCCAACAAATCGAACATGCATATTAACAAACAGTTTTTTTCTTACATTAATTAAAAAAAAAAACCAATTTTTAAGTAAACTTTTAAAATCTATTCTCTAAATTTTTTGTAAAATAAAATTTTAAAATATATTTTATTTTTTAAAACATATTATAATTGTTATTCTTAGTTTATATTTGATTAGTTCAGCGAGATTTGATCAAATATGTAATACTGTACATAACTGTAATTGTATTCTTTATTTCTAATGAAATATAATAAAATAATAAGAGATATTATCCGTCCATCATATTTAGCTCATGTGCTAAAGCGTTCAACGTCTCAAAAAGACACGACATAGGGAGAACAATTTATTACTTTAAAGTGTTTAGCTGTAAAAAATAATATTATCCACTTTAATATTTTTTATCCCTTTATTTATTATTTTAACTATCTTAGAATAATTAGAGATTTGGAGTGATAACTAGCCAATAAAATCTAAATCAAGTAGTTAAGAGGTCTTGGGGTATAAGGAGGTCCAAGGTTCGAGTACTAGTAGGAACAAATTTGTGAATGAACATATTACTATGATATATTATAAAGTGAATAGATTTAAAAAAAATGATAACAATAAATAAAATAAATTTATTTTTAATTTTTATTACATCAAAATTAATATATTTTATAAATAAATAAAATCTACAATTTTTATAAACTTATTTTATTAAGAATACTTATTATTATTAATATTATTGTCGCTGCTATATTATTATCGTCATTGCCTTCCAATCAATTATTATCGATATTGTTATATATTAAAAATATAAAATAAAACTAAATTTTTTTTATAACTTATTTTATTAAAAATACTATTATTATTATTGTTGTTGTTGTTGTTTTTCGAATCGATTATTGTCGTTGTTATATGTTAAAAATATAAAATAAAACTAAAAATTTGTGTTTTATAAAGTTGAAGCATGGGAGAAATAAACAATACCCTAAACATTTTTAAAATTAAAATCTGAAACCTGTCAAAAACCTGTTTAATCAAATACTCTGCTTCGTTATCATTATATTTATTTTATTCCGCAAAATCAAATATAAGTTTTTCCATTTTTAATAAAACTAAATTTTATTCATCACAAATATTTTTGAATGTCCTGGTGTGTTTTGTTGCTAGCTTGTTAATGTATGTTTTATTATCTATTTATTACAATAGATAGTTATGTCATCGATGATTAAATGACAAAATTCGATCAAATAAAGTTTTTAGATATAATCTTATTTATTAATATGTTGTAAATTTGAAATCTTAGGTATTTTAGATATTTATAGATTATCAATTATATAAGTTTTGAGCTAATTCTTTTTACTATTAACTTAGATATTTCATTATTTTTTAAAGTTTTTAACACTTTTAATTTAATATTTAAATTGATTGTTTTGGTAATATGAATCAATAAATTTATCTTTAAAAAAAAAAAAAACAGAATACCCCATTTATGATAATTCCCACCATGTAGTACCACAGTTCAAATCTAACAATGTATATATTACCCGTTTTTAATAATTCATACCTAATCATTTTGATATTATCAATTTTGGAAAATTTTGTTTGGCCCTCACGTAGGGCTCACTTGCATAAATCATGCAAGTGAGCATGATTTATGCTTCACTTTTTGGCCCCTCTAATATTAATTTAGGCTATATTTAGTTCTCAAAAAATTTGAGGGAAATGCAAGGAATAAACAGAAAGAAAAATTAGAAGGAAAGAAAAAAATGAAGGAAAATAAAAATAAAAATAAATTATTATTTTTATTTAATACTTCAAACTTATTTTAATTATTTTCATTGTCATTATAAAGATTAAATAATTTTAAAATACTTAAGTTTTTAAATAATTTTATGTATATTTGATTTTCTTTGACAGTTTTCATTAGACATCCATGTTAGAAAATTTGCATCTACATAAAAATGGTTAGTCCAGACAACACCAATAACCAAAAACTAAAGTAATTGAGAGTGAAGGAGAAATAAAACCAAATAATAGTATAAAGAGAAAGATGGAAAACATAACCATAGAAAAACAATTAAGTCTTGTGAAATTCATAATTTATTTAAGACAAATTGCCTTCAACTCCAGCAGAGATTCCTGCAAGCACGTTTGTCTCCCTAGATAAATTATTTGCCGAACGGGTCAATGAAGACACACGTCATTCCATCAAACTAAAACTATGTTTAACTCTATCACAAAACATCCAATATTCAGACAAGACCAAACGAAATAGAGCTCTGGACTTCGATTTAAAACCCTACTCTAAACATGACTCCCTAAACCAGAGAAAGCCTCTTCTTTATAGACTAGAAAGGATCCTTGGCTTTCAAGCAAGCCAAACGCTTTGGCTTTTGAGGCTGATAGACAACAGTACCAAATAAATGTCATTAATTTATTTGTAATGAATGTCATTCAGTTATTTGTAATGAATGTCATTCACACCACATTCACTTTCCAAAAAATCCCCACATGAATGACATTCACGAGCAAAGATATGACATACTTGGTGATAGATCCAACAGTTGAAACTTGCACAAGGGAGGTAGGTGTTACCCTTTGAACATTTCATTGTAAAAATATGTTTACTCTATTAGCTAAATAGTAGATATGATGTCCTTGAACTGTTTTGCACTTCATGTAGACGATGACGCATCTCAAAGGGAATCTTCCTAACACATTTCAATTCTCACTTTTATGTCAATTTTGGCCATGGACATGTGCTTGGTTTTGCAAGAGTTTAATAGAAATTGTTCCCCATTCAATTCCCTTTGAAGAGGCCCCACTTCACTATTACATATGGGATCTCCTAATTCAAGAGCAACTCGACACTACCCAAACAAAGGTTGTTTTACACTTTATTATTGCAGTAGTTTTGAGTAATTTTTATGAGTACTCAACCTAATTAACCTGGCTGGTATGTTAAGGACCCAGCTATGCTACTAATCATATTTTATGGCGACCTTAGGTTTTCATAGGCTATGCCAAGGTTAGAGAGTCGCCTCAATCACGGAGAATTCAAGTTGAAATCAGAGCTGCAGATCAAAAATTGGAAGAAGAGAAGCAAAGTAAGTGGTAGAAGAAGCAAGCAACCTGAAATTTCGTTAAGGGTCAGAAATTTCGCAACCCCCGCGAGTTCCTCGTGCCGCAGCTCTTACGACCTGGTCGCCCCCGTTGTTGACTTTTTGTACTCTTTTATCTCTTCCAAATTTGTCCCTATGTAATAGTGATTCTCTTTTGATATTTTGGTAAATTGTATATGTAGTATGGCATATATGCCAGAGACAAGACTTTGTAATTATTCATTCATTGAAATTGAAGCAAGCTTCCTTGAGAAGCCTCGTTTTTTTCTCTCTGGCATTTTCTTTCATTTTCCTTCACTTTCTCATTGGCCAAACACCCTCTGAGAATGATTGCTCGGAGGATGAGTGGCTAAAATCCCCTTTTCCTTGAAGTAAAAGGGCACTAGGCAAGAGAACCTAAGGCAACGAAGGGGTTTTCATGATTTTAAAGCAGGTACTCACTGCTCTTAATGATCTTCCTCTTCAAATCTTAGTTGTAACCCCTTCGATTCACCTCAATGGTCAGCATTTTGCACTTAGTGGTTTATTGATACTATGGCTAGATCCAAAGAATGTCGTTAGTTATCATTTATTGGCCATTAGAAGGTGAGTTAAAGAGGTCCGCTTTCTACTTGCTTAAGACTCATTAATGCTCGAATGCCACTTCAGAGGATAGTTGTCAGGGGTGCTTTTATGGCTAAATGAAATGTGTTCGAAATGACTATAGGTCATCCCCCCCAACGCGAGGAAAAGGCCTTGGGAACCCCTCATTTGCCTAAGAAACCCAAGCCTAGTGTCCTGATACTTCAAGGGTCTTCTCTCCACATTTCTACCCCATTTTACTTTTAGTTTTCACCACAAAATTCCACGCTTTTTATGAAAACCCAAAATCCAAAATGATTTCACCAGTTTAACCTCATTGTCAGTCATTTACATAGGGAAAACCCATTCCTGTGGACGATCCTATAGCCACTATACTCCAGTAGCAATGCTATAGCAATAAGAGGTATTAGGTATAAATTTTGTTGATTTAGGATACCCTACGGGCATTCGAATCACAACCCATATCACTCTTGTTTCACTTTCCATTGCATATGGATCATTAAAAGCATAACTTAACCTTCATTTTGTGTGCATCACTGTTTTGTTGGGTCCAGATCTAGCATCATATCTAATTGCACAATGGAAAAACTTAAACTTTGATCGAGATATCCAACTCAAGGGTTCCCTTGGTTCATCAAAATCGAAAAACTCATTCCATAGAAAGGAAAGAAACCATTACCTTTGTAGTTTCCGGCCTCTTTTGGTGTAGAAGATAAATCAATGGAGTAGGGAAACAACCAAACATGAGTGCTCCAAGTGCAGCACCTCCAATGGTGATCCTCACGAAGAAGGTTGAAGAAGACCTCTAAGGGATGGCTTGATTCAAGGTTTTGGTGCTAGCTAAAACCTAGAATCATATAGAGGAAACGTGTGAGAGAGAGAGCACTAGAGAGAAACGATTTCTTTATTGTGCAAAAGGTGTTATGTGATAGCTAGGGATGGAAGTGGAGCTTTTAAATCAGCCCTTAGCTTATCAAAAGGACCAAGATACCCCTCATTAAAGAGGGTGACCAACCATGTGACTTTGAGCCCATTAGGGCTTGCTCCTTGTGGGCTTCTAACCCACATACAAACCCAATGACTCATGGACTCATCCATATGGCCCCAGAATTCACTTAATCCCGAGATGATCCATCTTTAGAGCTCTCTTTCCATTTGGATCTAATCCAAACATTTCCTTTTAACTTGGATCCAATCCAAGACCAAATTACTTAATCAAGCAAACTCGTGGTGACCCATTAGGTTTCCTGCTATGCTGGCCACTCAAATCAACCCTTTGATCTTATGTCACATGAGCGGTATCTAGCAAACATCATCACCCCCACTGACCGTAGAGTCAAGGGCTCTTACCACGAACCTTTCCCATGTAATATATTGTGCAATTCCTATTCTTTCAATTCACGATACCCGACTCGTTCAGAGCATGGACTATGCATCCTGATCCCACTAGGATGAACTAGCCTACAAGTGTTTTATTTTTTTACTTAATGCTGAATAGAACTTTTTTTGAACTTAATACTGAATAGTACTTAATAGCATTAAGTATTAAGTCGTTTGTTTTTTTTAACATTTTATCTCTACATGATTGTTGTTTGTTTTTACAAACTAAAAATTAACATCTTAACAAATCTTTAATATATTAAGAAATTTTAACTACATATTTTCAAATATCTAAAGATATCACATTTGATGTCAATATTTAATATCTCATTTCATACTACATAAAAGCTAAAATCACAAACCTTAATTAAATTAAAAATATAATAATTCAAATGCATATTCATATATATCTAAAGAAAAAACATGAAAATTTAAGCACAAATTTTCAAATATCTAAAGCCATCATATTTGATACTAATATTTAACATCACATTTCACACCATGATAAAAGCTAAAACGACAAAATTTGTATTTTCTCGTATCTATATGAATTCATATTTTGTTTGGGGAGTCGAGGAGAGGGATTTAGGAACATGCCAACAGAGATAAATCATAAAACAAAAAAATAAAAAATAAAAAATAAAAAAAGCAGGAAAGAAAAGGGAAAAGAAAAAGTGAAGGCTGCCCAGCACATTTTTAGGGTGTTGCAGGCTGCCCAGTCGCCGGAGCTCGAAATCGAATCCTTCTTTCCCTATCCTGTTCATCTCCGTCATCCTCTTCACCACCACCGCCACGCCGGTGCCCATCACCGCCTTGTACGCCGATCCCAAGCTCCCATTTCCGAGCACTTCCGGGCCGCGCTCTCATCAAATCCACCATCCCGAAAAATACCCTTCTCCTCATTCACCACAACCATGTCCTTCACTGCTCGCCGGCTGGCCGCCGCCCGGTCCGACTCCCCGCCGCCAATCCGACCGCCTCCTACATCAGCCGTTGCTCGATCCTTCTTTTCTGCTGGATCCGGAACTGGATATTCGAACCTCCACCGATTCGTCGACGGTGTTCCGGAGAGTGTCGAATTCTTCCCCTTTTTTTCTTTTTCTCATCAGGAAGACGGCGATGACGAAGAGGGAGATGAGAGGAGAAAAAGTGCAGTGGTGAATATGTGGAGGTTTTCGAACGAGAAGGGAGCTCCGAAGAGTTTTCGATCCAAAAGGGATAAGAGGAGACGCTACCGCGGAGGGTTTTCTCTTCATGGCTTTTTCTCGAATGGAAAAGCTAATTTTTTTTTGCTTTTGTTTCAAATACCATTTTAAAAATTCAAAGGTTATGAGTAAAATAAAATAGGTCAATATTTAACAAGCCGAAAAGTAATTTATTTTCAAAGATTCAAATTGTAAAATAACTTAGATGCACTATCATCAACCCTGATATCACAGCATTTGAGACTGCTCTTGTATTATTTTTGATAGTGGATTCTGGTACTGATTCTACAGAGGTCTGTGACACCCCATCGTATAGTGAATCATTGACTACTCAATTACCTTCGAATACCTCAAGTTATACCCAATCATCACCCTACGAGGAACCTCTCTTGAGGGAACAATGATCGAAGTCAAAGTCTAGAATCAATATCCAAGATACCATTAAGCACCTCAAGTCTAAGGATACTTGCACCATTGCTATAATGAGACTATCATTTAAATGAACATCAAAGAAATGAAGATGTGTTTATTATAAATGAATATAAGACGTAAAATAAGTGCTAAAGATGATTGCCTTCAGAGTACTTCTCTAACAATCTCTCACTTGAACTAAAGCCAATCGCCTTTATATCTAATATTATATGCGAGTACATGAGAATCAAACTTCTTTTGAGGGACTGGTTTAGTCAAAGATCAACAATATTATGATCAGTAAGCACTTTTTCTATGATTACATCACATCTACCAATGATTTCTCTAATCAAGTGGTATCGTTTGAGTATGTGTTTGGGCCTTTGATGAGACCATGGTTCATTTGCTTGCATAATGGCTCCATTGTTATCACAATACAGAGGTTCTAGATCTACATTGCTAGGTACCACTTCAAGTTTTGAGATGAACTTCCTTATCCAAACCGCTTCCTTAGCTGCCTCGAAACCACATTGTTCTTTGCTTCAATTGTAGAATTTGTGGTTGTCTCATGTTTGGAACTTTTCCAACTGAATGCCCTACTATTTAATGTGAAAACATAAGCTTATTAAGATTTGGAGTCATCTATATCAGATTGGAAGTTGGCATCCGTATACCCCTTCACATGAAGATCACTATCTCCATCTCCATATATCAAGAGTACATCCTTAATCCTTCTCATGTGCTTAAGGATATTCTTAACAGCCACCCAATGACCCTCACCAGGGTCCAACTGGTATTTGCTCGTGATACTCAGAGCATATGATATATCGGGTCTAGTACATATCATAGAATACATGATTGATCCTATAGCCAAAGCATAAAGGATCAAACTCATGTATGTCCTCTCATCTTGTGTCTGGGGACACATGGACTTCGAGTGTAACATCCCGAAATACACCCTAGTCGTTTTAAACATAATTAGGGTATATTATAAGTGCATTTTGGAATTTTTTTTCACAAGTATTATTTTTCTAAGTGAGAAAATTTCGAAACCTGGAATTTGTACAAGTTACAAGGGTAAAAAGGGCAAATTTGGAATTTGTAAAATGAAGACCTAAGGGTCATATGAAAATAAGTGATATGTTTATGTACAATTAGATGATAAGTGAAGGTGCAAATTAAGAGACTAGTAAGTTTTAAGTGAGAAAATGGAAAATGGATTTTTAAAGAAAGCCAAACAAGGCCTTGTGGATTTAGGGAATTAAACACTCAAAAGTGGTCTAAGGAGCTCATTTTTAAAAATCCCTTTTTTAGAGAGAGTAAATAGAGGAGAAATGGGAGAAGAGCTTGTAGTTTCAAGAAGATCAAGTTTTGCTGGGTTTTTTCTCATTTTCGCTTCTTGCATCAAACAACTTAGAAGTGAAGATTTGAAGAGACTAAGCTAAGAAATCAAACCCTAGCTTTTCTCTATGATTTTTGATTTGGGGAAAAAGCCTTAACTTGGGTAAATGGGGTTTTTATTTGGTTCTAACCCACTTTTGGAGTTGTTTAAGTTGGATTCTATGGTGGGTTATGATATACATGAGTTTAGATGAGTAATTTTGAGTTTCAGGGTCGCAGAAATGGAAAATCTCTATTTCTAAGGAACTGCCCAGATCGTACCAAAAAGAAGGGGATGGTGGGGGCTTGGTCACCACTCACCAAAAGGGCCGGTACCTATACCATCAAAGTGGTACCGATACCATGCTTCCAGAGCCCCTACTTGTACTTTACAGCAAGCCCTAAATTGCATACCGATAGTATAGGAACCCTAATAAATGACTAATAGAGGTTCAAATAAGAGTCGAACCAAGGAAAAACTGACTTCGCCGCCGAGGCTAACAGCCACGTTGGGTAAACTTAATGCCCCTATGATAATATAGTAAGTTCTTGAATACATATAATTGCGGATCATTTAAGACTGATATTGAATGATACGGCACCTTCCTATGTGGGCGTATACGTATAGTACTTTTGGTACTCCATTGATTAGTGCTTATACGACACTCTCCGATTATGGATTTTTCTTAGAAACGCCAAACCTAGGCCTCTAATACCACTTAAGTCAGAGACTTCAGAGCCCGACTCCAACTCGTTGGTAGATCCGAATCAGACCTGACGCCCGACCGCCTTTATCAAATACATTTCATTAATATAAGCATTTTCGTTCTCAAATATTTGCGGAAGCGATTTCAATTTAGGGAAAGCCCATAAACATTTACAAATTCAATGCAATTCCTTTACAAATTATGCATTTAACCAAAAATGGCATTTTATGTCGTTTACAACATAATATCTAAAATCATATTCAGGTATAGGTACAAAAATAATTTCGGAGTTGAACTCCTTTTGTTTAGAAAATAATGTCATACTAAAAAATGGTGAGGACGCAAGTGACGGAGCATACTCCGTGAACGCTCCTCGAATGACTCAGCTCCTCGACTGTAACCGCTTGCAATCACCGTTCATCATTCTCGGCGTACTGGATAAAACATCACGCTAAGCATTTACATTAGTGGTTCTATACAAGCTTCTCTATTCCATTTCTCAATTCAATAATGAATCATGAATGATCAATATTGCTTTATACAAGGTCTATGCGTACCAGAAAAGATACTATACAAATACACTTTTTAATATCATTATTCGCTGGTTTCATGTATTTCACATATAGACCATAGAAATAACATTCAATGCATGCATTCGCCATGAATCCCGTCCCTGCTTTATTCAAGAAGAATGCGATTCACATTAAATATTACAATCTCACATTGACTATAGAAATTAACATTCACGACGGATTCAACTGCGAACCTGCTCGCTTTGTCATTCAGTAGAAATGTGATTTCACATTGAACAAATACTTCCACTCTGCGACGACCCACTGTGAATCCTGGCCATGTTGGTCAATCAATAATACATTTCAAATCAATTTACTCACATACAAATTGAACTTGAAATAGGAATTGAGTCACAAAGAACAAATCAATTTATCGATCCCTTGTCTCTTTGATACCAAATTTAGGTCAGTTAATGCCTTTCATCCTGTACCTAGTCAATACAAATTCTCCACTCTTGGGCAAGGAACAAATTAACCATACTAAACGACATTGCTTCGCCTATACGCGAGGTACGATACGTTTTCATTTGTTTTATCCTTTATTTGAACCCCATTAACTTTATTAGGTCTCAAACCAACAAGTACGAATATGGGACTTAACAATGCAAGGTACAAAAGTCAAAAAATGCGGGTTGTTGGAAGATCTAAGATTAAGGATTACCTTGATCGGGTAAATTCTGCATTCAATCCTCTTCTCACAATGGGTATCGGTACCACTTTGATCGGGTAATCGGCACCACTTCCTCTCAAGAATGGGCACTGCACTAACTTTTGGTACCGGTACCACTTTTGGGTTCGCCTAGAAAATGGCAGATTTCGCCATTTCTCACCCATTTTTTTTCAATAAACCTCCCCAAATCCTTCCTACATCAAAACCCACCATGGAATCAGCACTCCAAAAACAACCCAAAAGTGGTTTAGAATAATAAAACCTCTTTTTCTTGCTGGGTGGCTTTCCCAAATCGTAATCACAAAAAGGGTGAAGCTAGGGGTTTTGTGTTCATAAGATTTCAGATTCTTCAAATCTTTCCTCGTTTGGCCGCTTGATCTCTTAGAAGTAAGAAGTGGGAAGAAATCCCAATTAGAACTTGATCTTTCCCAAGCCCTAGCCTCTTCTCTCCCTTTTCTCCTCTCTTTCTCTCCAAAACGGGATTTGCTCAAATGTGCACCCTTAGACCATATTTTGGCCTTTAACCTCATTTGTAAGACCCGAGAAATTCCAATTTCTGGAAAAAGGGCAATATCGTAATTTCGGTTACGAAATTGTAATTTCAAAATCCAATTCTATTCTCTAGATCTTGATGATCAAACGGATTGCACCGTTGGAATCGCCTCGCAAAAATCTAGCTAGCACGTCTAATTCGAGACAATGAATTTACACGTTTTTTGAGGCTTCGCGCTCGTGTCAGAAAACGATTTTCGATGCACGGAAGTCACATATAACACGCACTACGTGCCATGCGAGGTTTGAGTAGAAAATGATATAAATGGACTGGCCGAGATAGAGTCGAATGTCAAACTGGTTAATGACAAAATGGTCATTTTTGGAATCAAGGTTAGAAAAGCACAAAATAATCAATAGTGCTTGTCTTCCAAAGTGAAGAGAGCAAAACGACCGAGGGGAGGATGCGCATCGACTGACAATTTTTTGCAGAGAACGCCTAGCTTCTCTCTAAAATATCGCGCGCGATCCCGACCGCTTAGCCTTTGACAAGAAGCCGAAAGTTGCTCTATGAGTAAGAGGCCAAGGTGGGTACTCGACATTTAAGGAGTTTCCTCAAACTCCGAGAGGTAGGGTTTCTCCTTTAATGGGTTTTACTAATTTTATTAAGTGTTTTTCAATGTTTCGGTTAGCTTGAGGCCTTGAACGGCCATTTGATCTGTCCCAAAACTTGGGACCGAATTGTTTGAATTTATTGAATCCAAAAATGTCCAACTGTGACCGTGAGGGGCTGTTTGGGTGTTTTATTTCACAAATTATGTGATAAATCATGTATTGATTGAATGAGGCCGGGAATGGCCGTGAAACCCGGGTTCGCCAAAGTGAACCCATGATCGGGGTGATTTTCTAGAATAAAATCATGGTTTCACTATTCCCGGAGACAGTGTTCACAAAATAAATTTTGTGAATTAATGTGTTTGGTCGAGTAATTCAAGTAGAATTGCTCGTGGTTTGATCATTAGCCCACGTGAGCTAATTTTGATGTGATGAACAGAAATTACATAACATGATTGTGTGATTTAATTTTTGGTGTGAATATATGCATGCTTGCATTTGCATGTGTTATGGGATCGGTAATGGAATCAAATATGCATTCCATATGCACTCGGGACCCCTAGGACGGTAGGGAGTGAGCGCATGAGGTGAGCTTCAGAGAGAATGGTTTCCTGAGGGTTGTCTAAAACTAAAAATGATCTGAGGGGTAGTCCATAAAATATCAATCTACGGAGACAACCAATCTTGATATATACACATTTGGGAGGGTCACCCACAAACAAATAAACATAATATTTCTCATACGAGGCTTAGCGAGTGTGAGGAGTCGGTGAGGACTGGCACGATGATCATTAGACATTCAAGCAGGATCATGCATTTGCTTGGATGTGCTGCTTATTTTGAAAGATTGCACGCACTTAGGTGGAGAGTAGCCCACTTAGGTGATTCCACTATCGAGCATTAGCTCACCCCGTCGAGAGATACCATTTAAGGTACAGGAGGCTATGGCGAGGGACTCGCCTGGCCCTAGAGACTGAGGCTTCAGGAAGAAAGCCTGATTGTGACTGGGGTTATGATATATTACATGTATTAGAATTCTTAATTTTTTAATATATGTTGTATAAGAGTAAAATTTGAACTCGAACTATGGTTGATAGTTGGATATATATACATTGTTATGGTATTGGTTTATGGGCCCAAGTGGCCGTTTTGTAAATCTAATTCGCACTAAATAATACTTGCTTTAACACATTTGACCAAGTTTGACCAACACTTAGTATGTGGGCCTGCTGACTTTTTTTGAGGTTGAATAGTTTTAGTTAATTAAATACTTACTGTAGACCTCGCTGATACGTAGTTCATAGGGACGGCAGAATCGCCACAATCCGACTTACTTATAAAAGTTACTTGGCTTATGAGAAGTTCAAACAAAGAAAGATTTACCACCTGGCCCAACTCGTCTCTGCTTCACCGAAAGCGACCCTGTGCCCTATATAAAACATAACTTCAGCGCCAAATGAAACCCTAGCCCTCAAAATACCATCTTGAGCTCAAAACCCTAGGAAAAAAACTCTCCAAATTGTGAACCCCGAGTAGGGTCGTTTTGACCATTTGCGAGCCGTGGAGTTTTGGACCAAAGGAGGCGACTCTGGCCACCCATAGTCCACACGCGCCGGCCAGGGAGGTGCACCACCTCTGGACGATCACGCAGGTGAAATTTCACGGGCGAGCCACTGATCGCCACTGACGGATCGTGAGAAGCATATGGGTTACCACCTTGGGACACCGAAAATTTTCCACTTTTCCGGCCATTTCAGGCTAACCCATACCTCCCTCCCACCATTTTTGGACCCTCTGAACTCATTTCCGTGGTCCCTTTTTGCAGATTCCTCACCATTTGAAAGTTACGACGAAAACAAAGTTACCGACCGTTGATAGAGGTTTTCCGCCACCACAGCGGTCGCTGACCCCCGCCAGAATTGCATCACGTAGCTCTCGGTCTCGGGCTTTCCATTGATATGTGGTTTGTGAATTTTGGACATCGCTTGTTAGTTTTTCCATTTTGGGTCATTTCGTAATTACCGTAGTTCGATCAAATTGAGTACCGCTTGGCCGGGCTAGGCAAAATTGGAGATGGATTAGTGAAATTGGATGTTGTTATGAATTATTGGGCTAAGCCAATTTCGAGAAATTAGCTCCAGTGGGCGAAAAAGCCCCAATTTTGGAGTACTCTGCCCATAGGGCACACTGTGTAATTAGGCCTGTTGGGGTCAAATTTAGCCGGTTTCACAGTTCTAAAAATTATACTAAGGCCTTCGGGGCATCCCAATGTCGTTGGTTCAATTATTGGATGTGACGCCTAAACTGGGGTCCGTTGACTACTCACAACCTACGGAATATAGTAGATGCCTGTTACCCGACGCCACTTGTAAAATCGGCGTAGTCTCCTTGTACTGGGAGCTCTACCCAAGTACATCACCTGCATGAAACCTGTCCCAAGCAGTCCAATATAATTTCAATATATATATATATATATATATATATATATATATATATATATATATATATATATATCCAATACGCTACTGGGGCCCATAAACAATTTCACACAGCATACCAACTACGAATCCAACTATATCCTATAGTTATAAGAGTTACAATATTTTCACTTCTAAACCATACATATATTAAACATAAAGAGTTCTAATACATGTAAAAACCACCAAAGCCACATCTCGCTTTCTTCTAACCTCGCCCCAGATCGAGCCGCCTCCTCGCACGCTCCCCGCACTGCAAAAGCAACCCCACGACGGCGGGAGCACGTTCGCGAGGAGAATCGCCCCTTAGCGGGCTACCTACCCCACCCCAAGTGTTGTGCAATGTTCCAATTTAAACACATTCAAGCAAACGCATGATCCTACTCAATGTCTACATGACCAACTCGTGATCCCGAGTCCTCATCGACTCTCTCACACCCTGCTTAAGCCTCATATATGAGAATTATTGTTTTGTTTGTTCAGGATGTAACCCTCTCCGATGTGTATATATATCAATCACACCTGACGATTGATATATTATTTGTCAGATCACCCCTCCGATGAATATCAATTGGGCCGCCTCCGACGATTGATATTTTAAATTTGACTACCCTCCGATAATTAATGTTTTGGCCAACCCTCCGAACCATTTTCTGGGGGACTGCCTCATGCACTAACTTTATAAATTCTGTGGATGCTCCACAAGATATAATGTAATGATGGTTATTTCCAATACAGTTTAATCACATGCAAATATGTAAACATGCACATTCACATAATATCCAATCACATAATCATGTCATGTAATTATCATTTCAAATAACATCAAAATTAGCTCACTTGGGCTAACGATCAAACACGAGCACTTAATTTAAATCATCAATTAAACACATATTTTCACAAAAATATATTTCGTGTTACTATTCCTCGAACAAGAAACCCTAGGTTTACTTCGCCCAACACTCAACAATACCTGGCTCACTTTGTGAACTCAAGATCTCACGGCCATTCTGGCCTTTTTCCAAACCAATACATGATTTAATACCAAATCACCTAATTTGACAACCCACCGCCGCGGGCGTCACTTCGCCGCCCAATGTGGGTACCAAAATTCATATCACCCGGTCCCAAGGTTCGATCGATCAAACGGCCTCTCACTACCATTCAAATTTCAAACATTTGCAAAAGATTTTAAAAGAGTGAATAAACCCAAAGAAAGGGTAAAACCCCACCTCTGAAAGCTTGTCAAAACTCACAAATCCAGACTCCACGCCTGAAGCCCTCTCCTGTAGAACGCTTCTTCTTTGTCTCGAAAATCGCCGACTGGGCCTGGGATCTCCCACGATTCTAGAGACAAGCCGAGACTCTCTCTCTAAAACCACCATTTTCGCTTTCTCCCCAAACATCGTGATCCTCCCCTTTCATTTCACGTTTTCTCCCCTTTTGAATTTGAGAAGATGAGTCATATTCCTTATTTTGTCTTTTTATGACTTAAACAATTCCATTAATACCTATTATGTCCCTTCATTTTCCAGATTTGATATTCGGTACTATCTCTACCGGGTCCATTTTCATCATTTCACTCATACCACTAATGGCACATGAAAGACGTGTTATATGCGACTTTCGACGTATCGAAAATCGCTTTACTCCACCCGACCAAATGATGCCTCGTGTGAAACATGTCAACTCCGACTATCTCGAATTTTAATACGAAATTTACGCGCTAGCTTAGATTTCGCGAGACGATTCCAACAAAGGAAACTGCTTTCACATCCGAGATCTAGAGAAATTTAGGATTTTTAACCGAAATTATAATTTTGTAATCAAAATTACGATTTTACCATTTTTCCAGAAATTGGAATTTCTGGTCTTACATTCTCCTCCTTAAAGGAATTCTCATTCGAAATTCAGACAATCACAATCACGCACATGCATACGCACGCGCACTCTACCACGCATGTAAACATCATTTAAATTTTAAACGAATTAAACTAAGACCTTCATCCCTAAAATGCATGATACAGAGCTCAAGATCAGATCCTTCAAGGCCCCACGCGATTCTCCACTATAGTGCTCCATAGCACCAACACTAGCCTCACGGTCTTAAGGTCGTTGAAAACCTGATCACGGCTTATCAACAATGCATTGGTCCCTCCGAGGGTCCCATCCGTAATAACCTCAACTGGGTCTCCTCAATCCACCACATGAGATGGATCCGAGTATATCGAGCATGGGAGACGTGAAACACCCGTGACACCCGGGCTGCGCCGGGTGGTAACGCTAATCCCAGACAAAGCACTTGCGCCTACCTCCTCGAGCATCTCTAAAGGTCCAATTTCTGGGCGATACTTCCCACGCCATCAACCTCGACCACTCCCCTCTTGCATCACCTTCAAGAAGACGTGATCCCAACTCGAACCTAAGGGTCGAAGCTCCATTAATCCGCATAGCTCTTCATCGGCTCGAGCCGTGAGAAGACGCTGCCTTATCAAGCCTACCTTCCTGAGGTGTTCCTAATCAAAGCAGACCCGTGATGGATCTCTCTCCCACTCCTCGGTCCATCCTAACGGTGACCTACGCCTCCCATACAATGCCTCACACTCTGCCATCCGTATATCCTCGTCGATAACTATTGTTTGTAGGCGACCCCACTATGGGCAATTGCTCTTCTAATTATGATCCAGACGCGATGTCAAGCAAAGATGTCCTCTAATACCCGTGATATAATCCATACAACATGTGACCCTACACAACCCCCTCGTTCGTGTGTAAACACCTAACCTTCTGTCACAATCAATCGACAATCCAATGGGACCAATAACCTAGTCCATCCATGTCATGAATGACATCCTCATACCGAGCCGCCATTGCCTACTTCAACAACACCCAATGCACCTGCGGGTATCCAAACTCGAGTCACCCCGACCTTCTATCACTCAACTCTAAGTCTACGTGATAACCTGTCCGTCGGTTTTCATCTCGAGTCACTCCCTACTCCTATCACTCAACTCTAAGTCTATGTGATACTTGACCGTGCGTTTTCATTTCAAGCAACATAATTCTTCGGCTTACACTTCAAGCCTATTATATTCTCACAGAAATTCAGGATATCTCCTCGGGTCTCTTACACCTCAAATCTGTGATTTCACCGAGGACGACAGCCCCTTTTGCTTTGCCCCGCACACTATAATTACTCGTCATTTCCTAAATCGAACTAAGAGTCTTCATTGGACGTAGTCTCAAAGACAAACTCAACCCTCATTCACCAAGAGTGGTGAATGACAGTACCGTGCAACCCCACCCGACTTGACTCGATGTTACCATGCACACGAACGCAATAATGCCATACTGTGACACCCAATCCAGGGGTCCACCATGAGCGAAATCTCGAAGATCACTCACTCATAATCTCAACCTATCAGATCAACTCTCACCCTACACCCTAGGGAAGAACATCCATACCTGGCTTCTCTAAAGGCCTTAACCCTAGGCCCAAATCCAACGCCGTGTCTGGGTATGACAACCCACTAGGTCTCACTCATCGACAACCCGATGGTCACTAATCCATGTCAAGTCCGACAATCAAAAAACCAATAGGTCTACCACCCTAAGGTCCACCACGCCTAATCGCCAAGAATCTCCGCGGCGTCCGACTTCGACCCACACTCCGGCCCCTCCGGGCCTATCCGCGGTTGCCCCGGGCCCTTTGCATAGCACCTAAATCGAAACCGGTTCCTCTAACCTCACTGCAGCGGGAGGAATGAATTGCATATACTCTCCGTCTACAATTTAATCGGATCGTGTTGTCCCAAAGTCTCGATCCCCGTCTCCTGGGGCAATCCCGTCCCACATGCCCAGCCAGCTGAAGAAAATATATCACCCGTCTCGCCTCGACTCAACCACCCAACTCGGCCCGGTCTTGAAACTCATGTGAAGCGTAAGTCTTCTCGCCTTCCCGACTTCAGCTAAGGTCGATCCTCCCTCTCGCTACCAACACCCGCATCCCGAGCCCGAAAGATCCTCGATCTCTCTCTATGGTTAGGACTGCCCCAACCATGGAGTCCATGTCCCAGAGCAGCTTCCACACCCTCGTCCCGAATGGACAACTTCAGCCCACTGTCTCTCAGAATACTCCAAACAATCCCAAGAAACTACGTATCTCGAAGATTGACATTCGGTCTCTCCCAACTCATCAATGCCCTAACCTTTTCTGGGTCGACTGACACTCCTGATGTTGACACCACGTGTCCCAAAAATCTCACCTCAGTAAGCCAGAACTCGCACTTACTGAACTTCACGTGACAACATGGTCTCAACAACCTAAAACCATCCTCAAGGATACCATGCTCCACTGACCGAGTGCATCAAAATGTCATCCATCAAGACTAATGCATAAACCGATCTAAATAGGTCGCACATCCTATGCATGAGGTCCATTTAACGCCGCCGACATTCGTCAATCCGCTACTCACCAGAACTCAAAGCCCATAACGCGTCCTAAACGCTATCTTAGGGATATCCGTCTTCCTCAACCCTCACCGATGGTAACCAAAGGCGAAGGTCTATCTGAGTAGACCGGCACTCCTCTCAACCGACAAACAAATCATCAATCCTCGGTACTTGGGTACCGATTCGGGATCGTAACCCCGCTCAACTCCGCCGGAGAATAATGCAATACGAAGGGTCTTGTCCTTCTTTTTCACAAATAGACCGGAGCGCCCGCGGTGAGTGCTCTGGCCTAATGAACCCCTTGTCCAAGAGCTCCTTTAACTCGACTTTTAGTTCTCGCAATCTCAACCAAGGCCATCCCGCGCAGTCATAGAGATTCGGAGAAGTACCAGGTGTAACTCGATACCGTCTACTACCCTCCGCGGGAGGTAGTCCGTAGCTCATCCGAAAAACATCCACATATTTGCACACTACTCGAGGTAGATCCAAGTCCGATTCTACTCATCCTCTAGTAAGGCTCGGGCGAGCCAACCCAAGACCGTCTCCCTCGACACTCTGACTCAGATAATCGTCTCGGGGGCAAAATATCGTGCTCGCCTCAAATACAACACGAGTACCGCCCCCGCGTAGGCGCGTGAACTCTCCCGCCTCACAATCGATAACAACCGTAAACTATCACTAATCCATCCTGCGATGACATCGAACTCCTCGACATGTCCATAATCCTCGCCCATCGCGAAGAGAAATCCCAGATCTCCAACTCGCAACCTCGACATATCATCCCTATTCTCGCCCTAATCCTTAGGGGAGAACTCACGTACAACGGCTCCTCTAAGGTCTCTAGAGGTCCTTGCCCATTTCCACTATTTGGGTTCATCTTCAGCTAGAACCAATAGTCTAACTCGGTCGTGTCGAGGTAATCTCCATAAATTTTTAACACTTTCTCGATTCGCATGAACCATAATGGTCATCACCATTGGATCTCCTCCCCCTGTGAATGTCGGAGGATGATGTGCTCTAAACCTTTGGAGGTTACTAGGACCTTCCTGGTCTCCCCTCGCTATACCACCAGGCGATACAGCTCACTGTGAACACCTACGCCAACAAAGTCTCGTTGATCAAACACCACAGCACTCACCAATACCCCGCACGCCCTCTACGTCCTCGTCCCTCGACTCAGCCATCTATACAGCCTAATGGCAATTAAATTCAATACAAGATCTCTAAGGTATAAACACCGCCCCTCGAGATTAATTATTCATACACATAAATCGCTAGAGCATACACATTGTCCTTGCATTTACGGTAATGCAAGGCAATCCATTTTGCATTTAAAATATTGTTTTCAACAAAATTTTATTTTCGAAAATTTTATTTTTGAAAATTTTATTTTTGAAAATTTTATTTTTCGAAAATTTTATCAAATTTTATTTGATTTTATTTATTTATAATTTAATTTAATAATAAAAAAATTTCGTAGGCTCTTTGTGATGAATGCTTGTTCATGAACCTGGGTTCACGAACACGTCAAAAAGGTGACCTTAAACACTAATGAGTAAAAACCAGTCGAAACTGCTTCGTGCACGAGCGTTAACCCGCCCACCAAGGCGCCATCGCCCGCGCCCCGCCGCCTTCACGCCATGCATTCTGGCCGGGCTTACGCGCCCTCGCGTCGCGCCTGGGCTCGCTCATGCTGTTTCGCCGCTTCGCGCCGGCTGGGCTACTTCAAAGGCGCCCCTACTATCGCCCGCGCGCCTCCCCCGGTCGCACGTGGCTTCTCGTCGGGCAATCGCATCGCACGGCCACCCGGCCTCTGCCTTTGCTCCACACCGCAATATTGACCCATTATCATGATACAATCCCTACACCCAAGCTTCCCGCATAACTCGCAATACAACTGGAGCCTTCTTCTCGCAATACAAACCAGTGTATTGCAATACACTTCCAGCCCTCAAGCCTTCCTCTCTGCAATACAAAAATGGTATTGCAATACAATTTTTTTTTTTCACTACAATTTTTCCAGCCCTCTCTCTTGCAATACAATTGCAAGGCTTGCAATACAAATTCACAATACAATTGGGCAGTAGCCCAAAAACGGTTCCTGCACAACAAATTTTTTTTTTTTCATTATAAATATTTTTTTTTCCATTATTTCCAGTTATTTCCAAAGAAATTCGAAAATCACTAAAAATCATTTTTTTTCTTTAACACTCAAATAAATTTACAAAAAATTATTTTCTTCATTTTTCTTCAGTTTTACACCATATAAAACCTTAGAAAATTATTTTCTTCCTCATAGCCAAATAAATTTATAAAATTTATTTTCTTTAATTTCTTTTTCCAGTTTTACATCTGTAAAACTCCAGAAATTATTAATATTATTTTTTTTTCATTTAATTCTGGAAAATGGTCCAGAATCTCCTAAAAGCCTCTTTATACAACACTAACCCTAGTGTTCAACCTCAAATTTATTAGAATTTGAATTCATTATCCAATAAACCAAATAAATTTCTAAAAATTTTATTTCTTTTATTTTATCCTTCCAACTTATTATTGACCGCAAACTCAAAATATTTTTTCAAATATTTTTCTAACACATCCATGTGCTAATCACCAAGCACACATACAATCTCAACACATAAAACATGTCATGCACACCATACACACAATAATTCATCAAATCATACAAAACACACAAACACGTGCATGTAGTGTCCTAGTTTTGTCCCGTGATTTTCCTAGGTAATCTCATACTTACTCTCGACATCGAACCACACCTAGTGGTGATGTTCTTAATCGGCTATGGCCTAAGCTCCAAATCCAATCTATAGTTTCCCCATATACCTATACTCCTCATCAACCACCTAGTGGTGATGGATACCCAACCCGAGCTCCCTGTGCATTCGTATACCTAAGCTCGATACTAAGTCGTAGACGCCCCAAACCTCGGGTCCATGATCACCCACAACCCGCTGAATACAAGTGGATGTCACACCCGACGCCACTCGTAAAAATCTGGGCAGAGTCTCCTTTCAGACTGAGCTCTACCCAAGTACATCACCCGCATTTAAACCCGTCCTGCTAAAATCTAATATAATTTCAATATATATATATATATATATATATATATATATATATATATATATATATATATATATATATCCAATACGGCCACTTGGGCCCATAAACAATTCTCAATATGCATACCAACTATGAATCCAACTATATATCCTATAGTTACAAGAGTTACAATATTTTCACTCTTAAACCATACATATATTAAACTTAAAGAGTTCTAATACATGTAAAACCACCAAAGCCATTCCGGCTTTCTTCTAGAACCCACTTAGGATCGAGGCCGCCTCTCGCACGCCTCCCCGACTGTGAAAAGGGGGTCCACGATCGGGTGAGCTAATGCTCGCGAGGAGAACGCCTAAGTGGGCTACTCACCACCTAAGTGTTGTGCAACGCTCCATTTAAACACATCCAAGCAAACGCATGATCCTACTAACGCTACACGACTAACTCGCATCCCGAGTCCTCAATCGACTCTCTCACACTCGCCTGCTTCCTCGTATGATAATTATTGTTTTGTTTGTTTGTGGACAAATCGATGTATATATCAATCGGGCCGCCCGACGATTGATATATTATTTGTTTGTGGACTACCCTCCGATGAATATCAATTGGGTCGCTCCGACGATTGATATTTTAAATTTGGACTACCCTCCGATAATTAATGTTTTTAGACAACCCTCCGAACCATTTTCTCTAGACTCGTCTCATGCACTAACTCCTATAGTCCTAGGATGTTCCAATGCATATGGAATGCATGTATGTCATTTCCAATACAGTCTAATCACATGCAAATATGTAAACATGCACACATTCACATAATATCCAATCACATAATCATGTCATGTAATTATCATTTCAAACATCAAAATTAGCTCACTTGGGCTAATGATCAAACACGAGCAATTTAATTTAAATCACTTGACCAAACACATATTTTCACAAAAATATATTTTCGTGTTACTATTCCTAGGAACAAAGGAAAAACCCTAGGTTTTACTTGCCCAACACTTAACAAGTCATCGGTTCACTTTATGAACCTCGCATCTCACGGCCATTCCTACTTTTCCAAACCAATACATGATTTATCACCAACACCCAATCAGCCGTGGCAGTCACTCTGGCCGCTCCAATGGGTACTCAAAATCATCACCGGGTCCCAAGGTTTGGGATCGGGATCAAACGGCCTCTCACGGCCTCATTCAAATTTCAACATTTGCAAAGCATTTAAAAGAGGGAATAAAACCCAAGTAGTAAAACCCCTACTCCTCGAAACTTGTCAAACTCACAAATCCGTACTCCACGCTGCCCCTCTCCGACAGAGCAGCTTCTTCTTTCGTCTCCGAAAACCGCTCGACTACCTACGACCCACGATTCTAGAGAGGTCGCAGACTCTCTAAAACCACCATTTTCGTTTCTCCCCCAGCTACTGCATCCTCCCCTTTCATTTCACGTTTTCTCCCTTGAATTCCGGGTAGATGAGTCATAATTCTCTTATTTCTATTTTTTTATGACTTAAATAATTCCATTAATACCTATTATGTCCCTTCATTTCCGTGATTTGGATATTCTAAGACTATCTCGACTGGCCCATTTTCATCATTTCCCTACTCATACCACTAATGGCACATGAGTACATGTTATATGTGACTTTCGACGCATCGAAAATCGTTTTACGGCACCCGAACAACGATGCCTCGTAAAATGTGACAACTCCGACTATCTCGGAATTTTACGAAATTTTACGTGCTAGCTAGATTTCGCGAGACGATTCCAACGGTGAAATCCGTTTCGTCATCCGAGATCTAGAGAATAAATTTCGACTTTAACCGGGAATTACAATTTCAGAATCAAAATTACGTATTTTGCCCTTTTCCGTAAATTGAATTTCCTCCTATTCTACGCCTAAGTGGTATTTTATTTATATTACAGGTGCACCACGCGAGCCGGGAGACGCAGCCTATGGGAACAAGACTGAGCTGCCTCGTAGTCCGTGGAGTGGTTAATATGTTTTAAATGATCTGGGGCATATGTTGATATATCTATTATGATTTAATATTTACATATATACTGTTTTGATCAGATGGTTGGTTGCATACATATATGATTTTCGGTCTCATATTAAAACAAGCATTATTTCATGAGTTTTGTCTACATTTTAACTATCTGAAGGTTTTACTGAGTTCGTGGATGAGTCTGTGGTGTTAGGATATTTTGAGTACGTGAATTGAGGTTATATACCACCTTGAAAAACTATTGTTTTAAAAAGGGGGATCTTGAGATTTTGTGGAATGACTTTCACGGTATTGTTGGGAAAGTACATGTGAGTAAGGAACTAAGATATTAGCTGCCACGTGAAGGCCGAAGCGACCCCGAGGTTTATTAGTCGCTACGTGACGGTCGGGTTTACCTGCAGGTTTATTAGATGACACGGATGGATGTGTTCCATCCGAGGTTTATTAGGTGCACGGATGGCCAGGTTTACCCGGAGGTTTACAGGTGCCACGTGATGGCCGTGTTTACCCCCGAGGTTTATTAGGTGCCACGTGATGGCCCTGCCACTCCCGGAGGTTTATTAGTTGCCACGTGGATGGTCGGGCCGTCTTGAGGTTTATTAGTTGCCACGTGATGGCCTGGGCCCACCGGAGGTTTGGTTGCTGTCAGCGTGATGGTCGGGTCTACTCGAGGTTTGTTAGTTACCACGTGATGGGTCGTCTACCCGAGGTTTATTAGTTGCCACGTGATGGCCTAAAGCGAACCACAAGTTCATTAGCTGCCATTGTCGTGAAGCTTCCGGCTTACCGACCTATTATGATGGATACATGGTATGGTACGCTGATTTCCTCGAACATGGTATACTATTTTACTTATGGTTATGGTGCTTTCATGGTTATTTTATTACGTGATTGGACCTTATGTTGTGTAGAATTCGATTAGTTGTTCTTAATATCAGGTTTCGCTAAATTGTTGAGCATGATTTACATATGTTGGACTTGGGGTAAAGTTGGGTTTTGTGAAATGTTTCTAAACGGGAAACCTTTAAAAGAGTGGACGGAAGGTTTTGAGAGAAGAAATTTTCAAAAATAAAAATGTTATTTTCCTTATAAACTATGTCACTCACTGAGATTTATTATCTCAATGCTATTGTTTTAAATTGCTCCTAGGTCCGCATTGTAGCCAGAGGGCCTGCTTTCTGGCCGATTCGACACCGCTCTTCCCACCGCAGCTGCCGTACTCTATCGCTTCTATCTGTTTTGTTTGTCAGATAGACTTATTCATCTCTACTTGTACCTTTTAAATTCTCAAATACTCTTAGAATGTCTTTCGATATTCGTGATTGAACTTTTATAGTCCTTATTTATATATGCATGAATCTTATATATAATTAAAGTATTAAACTAATGCATGTGTTTACTTCCCTCCTTAAAGTGGAGCTCCACCGTATCTTCCCTAGGGACTGTATAGTGGAACTTCACTAGGCAGGACCACCCGGGGAATCCTAGGAGGGTAACTCTGCCTGCCTCACGCTTTAATCATAGACTGCTTGGAAATGTGCTCTTGTGCAAGTTTTGTATTTGGGTAGAGCTCCCCGTACAAAGGAGACTCTGCCCGATTTTCGTGAAAAATGTCGGGTCACCAGACATTCAAAGGTATTCCGCGGCCGACGGCACCAACCCGACTTCTGCCGGGCTCACATCATTTAAGGTAAGGCCACAAGCTCGCTTCCACACTTATTCTCATTTCTCATTTCTCATTTTTCTCCTTTTTGGTCTTAAGTCACTTATTCTTCATGAGGCCTTGTTTGGCCCAAAAAATGCATTTTTTTTACTTAAGTTTATCTCAAAATGCTTTATAGCCCATATACTTCCTCTATTTGCACTACAACTCTCATTAATCACACTTAGACATTTATTCTTTATAACTTATTACCCTTAAGTCCTCTTTTTCACAAATTTCAAATTTGCCATTTTTCTCTTGGGTAAATTTATGGGTTTGATCATTTAATCACTTAGCATATATCATTGAATTATATACTCATTTTTTATCATATAACATTTAACCTTTTCATTTAATCATTTATAAATTCCCAGAAAATCCCCATTTGGCTTGATTTATACCCTAAACATATAATAAAATTATTATGTAAATTATAGGGTATTTTTTGGCGTTACATCGCACATTTAGTACTTCCTAAGATTTTCCTGACAAGGCGACGACACTACGTTGCTTCCTCGAACACTCCCCGCCGCTACGACACCTCGCTCCGCACCGCACCTTTGGGTACTTATTGTGTTGTGTCCTACTCATTTCTTATTACTGGTCTAGGTAGTCAAACAATTATATGATAAGAGTCTGAATAACGAATAAGAGTAAAGTAATGTACATCGTTATGCTCTGAATGTACCTACGGGTACCTCCGTACAAGTATAAGCTCTGTAACTCCTACGGGAGATCTGAACAAGTATAAGTTTGCTATAAGTACAAGTATGTGTATAAGTTTGTTATATGAATTCATGAAAAAATGGTGACATCTCGCTATTGTATATCTCATATCATATATGTCTACTCGTAAGTGAGTATCAATGCATGTGTGCATGTATAAGTCATAAGTTTCCCACTGCTTATGTTTAGCACTGTGCTCTTAACTGTAGGTACAGAGAGGACGTTTCGTGGATCTTCACATTCTCACAACACACTTGTAGGGATCCATCACCCGTAGGTTTACGCCTGATTATGTAAAATGTAAATGTATAGTTTTTGTATATGTATATGTAAATGAGACTCAGGACTATATGTATTGACATTGTAAACACCACTACGGTGGTAGTTTTATTTTTGTATCTTTGTATATGATATTTTGATTCAATTATTAGACTTGGTGACCACCAACACCAAAAGGTGTAAAGAGTCCCAATATAGTTTTCATAGGTCCCTTCATCCGCCAGAGTGCTGGGGTGAGACGATATGTAATCCAATGAATTATGGGAATGAACTCTCTCTTGGACTGCTTCATGCTAAACCTTTTTAGCATCTTATCTATGTATATTGACTATGAAAGTCTTTCATGGAGAAATTCTTAGATAACCAAATTTTGATAGATTGTAAAATCGAGACATCGTTTCCTATGAGTAGCATGTCATATACATACAACACTAGGAACATGACAATACTCCACTAACCTTCTTATATACAAGCCCTATTCGATTTGTGGAACATTCAGTGTGGATTTAGATCTCGCCTGATGGACCCACTACTGGACAACCCCGAACTAATAGAGAGAGAGATCAGATACTGGAACACTTGTGATACGGTGTTGCAACAATAAGAGGGAGGACTGGGGCCTTTCCAGTCTTTGGGATGAAAGAAGATTCCCGCTCACACTAGTTTCCGTGACTAGGCCAGATCATACTTGAGCGATCGGAGTTCCCAAAGACAGGATCCCAAGACTGGGACAATCCATCCCGCAATGAGAACATGAGAGGAGAGAATGATCTCATAACCTCTAGTACTCCAAGTCGAGGAACTAGTTTCAGCTGGCTACATGCCACCCAATAACACAGATAGCCGAGGCTTTATGCGGGTCGGTCGGATAGAGATCAAGTCACAGCTAAGAGCGGACTTCTTCGTGGTGGCAGACCTATCGGGCTGCTGATGTCAAAGTTGATACGGGATGAGCGATAAACCACCGTTAACAAGAATCGAGACCTAAAGTAGGTTATAATAATTCGACACGACATGGGATTTGGGCTTAGAGGTTAAGGCCTGAATAAGATAGATGTTCTTCCCTAGGGATTTAGGTGAGTCGAATTCGACAGTCTAATTAAGGAGTGGAAAATCTCTCGCATTCTGCCGCGTGGAACCGGGATCGCCGGTCACAAGAGGGCATTATTGGCGCTCGTGTGCACTCCAGAACATTGCAAGCCAAGTCGTGGGTGTGCACGGTACGGGTCATTCGCCAATTTTAGTGATGCAATAGTCACCTGAGACTACGCTCCAAGGAAAACCTGTACTTGAATCATGAAATGTAACAGCCCAAAGTGTAATGTAAGAGTTATGTCATTCGAGATGGAAAACACACTGATGTGCTATCTACGCCAATCGAGTCAAGGATAGAGTCAGCACTGAGGTCGATACCCCTTTGGAAATTGTATCTGCGTTGGCTGAAATGGCAAAGGGTTCTGGTGATACGTACGCCATTCATGACATGGATTAGGGGCTAAATCGATCGTCAGATTGTGACCTGGAAAGGTTAGCAAGAACACCAAGCAGGCTGTAGACACGGTTGCTTACTATACATTGTGTGTTAGAGGACACGCCGGCGAGCATACGCCCCGGGAGTCATAAGGTTAAAGGATTAATCGCCCATATGGCCCGCCACAAATGTGAGTTATCGCGAGTATACGAATGGCACCATATGAGACATTGTATGGGAGGTCATGTAGATCATCGTTATGTTGGACCGAGGTGAGAGAGAGCTCCATCACTGGTCCTGATCTGATTAGAGACACCTCTGAGAAGGTGAGCTGATATTACAATGGTCTTTCACGCCAGAGCCAGGAAGAGCTATGATGACACGACGCCGAATCTGAGAGTTCTGAGAGGTCAGGATCACGCCTTCCTCGAAGGTGATTCCTAAGAGAGGTGGTCGTCTCGTGCTGGAAGCTATCGCGAGGTTCATTGACCTTCGAGATACTGAGGGTAGCACCTACAGACCGCATGCCATCACCAAAGATGTCGTGTCCGAGAGGTATTTCACGTCTTCATGCTCCGAGAGTATACTCCAGATCCAGCTCATGAGGTGGGTTGGGGATAGATTGAGGTTGACACTGATGGGACCTTTGAGGATGGACCAGGGTGCATTGTTTAGGGAAGCCAGAACGTTTTATACTGAAGACCGAGGTTAGCTAGAGCGCTACAAGATCGTGGAGGGAGGATCCACTGGGAGCGCGAGGACACGAGGCGGCCGTTTATCCTTCGTTTAGGATGAAGGCACGAATGCATGAGCTACATTGAACACTAGTTTGATAAGATAAAGCGCATTATTATATGTGAGTTTAGATCGCCTGAATTTCGACGAAATTCCTTTTAAGGAGGGGAGAAGATCCGAGAAATCTAATTTCGAATATGGGCAAAATCATGCAATTTTGATTACAAAATTTTACTAAAATCCGTGAATTAATTCCCAGATCTCGATGACAAACTGATTGCAATCAAGTTGAATCGTCTCACAAACTGAAGGGCACGTAAAATTTCGCAATTTGTCGAGACAAATGATTTTGCACGCTTTTCGAGGTAAGATCAGTCGTGTTGTAAAACATTTTTCGATGCAACGAAAAGCACATATAGCATGTACTCATGTACCATAAGTGGTATGAGTAGAGAAATGATGGAAATGGATGGCCGAGATAGTGCCGAATGTCAAAACTAGAGAAAGAAATGAACAACAATAATGACTTAAATATACAAAAGACAAAATCGCTACAAAGATTCTCCAAATCTCAAAACCAAAGACAAAAAAAAAAAAAAAAAACGGAGCGCAAGTGTGGGATGCAAGGCAAGCAAAGGAGGTTTTTGTGAGAGAGAACTCATGCTTCTCTCTAGATCGTTGTGAGATCCAACCTCACGCGGCAGCGGTGAGGGAGAAACGCCCACGCGGCAGCTACGCGTGGACCCCGCGGTTTGGCGAAGCTTGACAACCCAAGAGGTAGATTTTCTCCCACTTGTGTTTTATTCATTTTACATTTTCTGATGTTTTTATTAGTTCGAGGCCGTGAGTGTGGTCGTTGATCGTCCCAAAATACTGGACTGAATCAGGAATTTTATTCGATTTTCTCTTGTGGCCGTGACTCGCCAGAAATAATTAGGCAACTCAAAGCCGTTGTGTGATGGTGTTACTTGTGCATTAAATGCTGTTGATATGCTGGGCCTGAATTGATTGCAAAGTTCTGTTGAACTGATGCTTTAGATTTTCTGAATAGTAAACGAGGGTTTCGAATATCTCAAATAGCGTTTCTCAAAATGTTTGCGGAAAATAATGCGCTTGGCCAGTTGATTTAAATTAAATCGCCATGGGTTAATCATTAAATTCAAGCTGAAGCAATTTTGATGCTTGAAATTAATTTTAATTATACATAATATCGTGACTGGATATTATGCGAATATATTCATGTTGATATGTTTGCATGTGATTAGACTGTGATGGAACTGGCATACATGCATTCCATATGCACTGGAACATCCTAGGAATATGGGAGTTAGTGCATGAGATGAGTCTAGAGAAAAAGGTTCAAGGGTAGCTCCAAAATAAATTATCTGAGGGTAGTCTAAATCAAATAATATATATCAACCACTGAGCGTCTGGCAATGATATTTATCCATCGAGGGTAGTCCACAACAAATACTATATATCAATCGTCTGAGCGTGCCCAATTGATATATATATTCATCTGAGGGCTGTCCACTAATAATATAATAATTCTCATAATGAGGCTTAGCTTATGCGTGAGAGAGTCTGAGGACTCGGATCCGCCGAGCTGTCATGCAGACATTCAAGAGGATCATCTATTCATTGAATGGGTTTACTTTGGAACATCAGACCGCACTGAGTGCAGTGTTTCCACTTAGCCATTCTACTCGTAGCTTTAGGCTCACCCTGGGCTGTGGACCCCTTTCACAGTAATGCCGGTGGAGCGTGCGAGAGTAAGACCATCCCAGAGACCGATCGTCAGGTTATTTGACAGGTCAGCTTGACGATATCTACATGTATTAGAATTTTCCCTAATTTTAATATATGTTGTATAAGAGTAAAACATTTTAACTGTAACTATCGGGGAGAGCAATGACTCAATACATGTACATGTAGGATCATTGTGGGCCTGTGGCCTTATTACTCATGCACGATCCTCAGATATATCAATATAAATTGACCGCTTAAATGTGCCTGTGCATATTTTAGACTGGGTAGAGCTCCCCAGACAAAGGAGACTCGCCCGATTTTCTAAAGCGAAGGCCTGCAACCCTAATTCTCCACTTATTCCATGGTCACTTAGTAAAACTGGGACCTCGGATCGTCACAAATTGCATCGAGCATAGGTATACGAATGCCTGGGGAGCTCTGCTTTGGTATCCATCACCACTTGGGTGGTTTATACTAAGAGTATAGGTATATGGAAACCTATGGATAGAAAATTTGGGCCAGCCACAATAATATGAGCATCACCACTAGGTGTGGCCTGGTTGAGTTTAGGTACATTGATTACCTAGAAAATCACGGATAAACTAGACATCATGTGCACGGTTGGTGTGTTTTGTGATTGATTTGTGAAGTGTGCTTCGCATGCTCGCTGTGCATAACATTGAATTAGCAAAGTCAGCACAAATTATGAGTTAGTATGTCAGTTGATAGCATAGGATGATGTGTGGTACATTTCGGGTGTTTACAAAGTGTGTAAACTTGAATCAAGGAAAATAAATGCACAAGTTCATAAATTTATTTGGTTTAGAGGTAAGAAAATTATTTGTAAGGTTTTACTGTAAAATCAAGAGTAGAATTAAGAAAACAATTTTCTAAATTATTTCGCTGTTGGAAAATGAGAAGAAATGTTAAGGTAAAGAAAATAAATTTCTCGTTAAGTTTATTTGCTATAGGAGAAAATGATTTCAAGACTTACAAAGTGGTAAAATTGAAGAAATGAAGGAAAATAAATTTTTATAAATTTATTTGAGTGGAGAAAATTTTCAGTGAAATATCAGAGTAAGAGCAATAAATTTTTATAAATTTATTTTATTAAGAGATGAGAAAATAATTTTCTAAGGTTTACAAAATTTAGGAAGGTTAAATAAATTTTTATAAATTTATTTGAGTATTTAAGAGTATGAAAAAAAATGATTTTTTAGTGATTTTTATGATTTTCCAGTTGCTGGAAATAATGAAAAAATATATATATTTTATAAAGAAAAACGAAAAAAAAAAAACTGTGCAGATTCAATGGGCTACTCGCCCAATTGTGTTTTAATTGTGGATTGTATTAAAAATAGATTTTGTATCAGTAGAGATTTAGGCCAAGGCAAGGTCAGATGGTAATATTTGGCCGGGCTGGGTTAGGACTGTGTCACAATACGCCCATCGGGGACAGGACAAGAGGGGAAGGGAAGGGATCAGACAGGTAATACAAATACCGTGCCTACGATATGCAAGGGTAATGGGCGCCGGGCAGCGCTGACGTGGTACCGGGCGGATTCCGCGCTGGGCGCAGGCGTAGGCGTATGAAGCGTGGCTGGTGCGCGCAAGAAGCGGGGGCGTGGAGCGGGCGTGGGCGCGCAGGGGCGCGCGGAGCGCACGATGCGCGCAAAGAGCGCGTGCAAGCAGCGCATGGCGCTAAAAAAAGGGACGGCGTGAGCGCCGCGCAGCGCAGCAGATCAAGCGCCACGGGCTCATACACCATACGCCATGCCACAATACCGGGCGCTCAGAGCCGGCTCGCAAGGCACTCGTACCTACGCATTTTCATCCGCTTTGACTCGCTTTTTTTCCTTCGAGTCACCAAATGAACACCGGTTCATTGTAAAATAAAATTTTCGGAAAAAAATTTATTAAATTCAAATAAAATCAAAATAAAATCAAATAAATTTTACAAATTTTAAAACAAAATTTTCAAAAATAAAATTTTTGAAAATAAAATTTGTTGAAAACAATATTTAAAGGCAAAATTGATTGCGATACACCGGGTTATGTGTATGACTAGTGTCTCGGGCCGCGGCGCCTGGTATACCGTATTTGGTTTAACTACCGTCGACATCGTGACTGCGTGAAAGGCAGAGAAAATTATATGCATGGTGAAATGCGATAGGAAAAGGGTAAATACTAAGGTTATGGGTTATGACCTGTGGATTTTGGACTGCGAAATGAACCAGAGAGCTCTAAACTATCAACAAATGAATCGTTCGCTGAAATTTAGCACCACTTAGAAATGAACTGATCACCATGGTCACAAGTCTATCAAGAATTGGCTTCGATTACAAGTTAGACTCAAATGAAAATAAATGACTTCGCTGCCATTGAACTGCGGTGTAAATGGCTATAGAGGACGAGACATAGAGGACGCCCACGAGGCACCGGTCGCACTACCACACAACCCACCACCGCCGACATTCGATCAACGGGCTCCGGAGAGGCCGTAGTGTTGCGCAGGCCGCCACCGCACAGCTCTGCACAGCAAGAGCCAGAAAACCCCTAGTAACCCTGCAGGTTTAGTAGGCGATCATCCTCCGACATCTGTGGGGAAAAGATCTGCCAGACCACCATTGGTTCATGCAGCATCGAGAAGGTGTTGTGTACATGGCTACCTCTGAATGCCACCCGTGATTAGACTAATGGCATGCCTGGCTGTAGAGAATGAGGCCCGAATAAGGTGGAATGTAAGTGCTTAATCCCTGTGAATCTTAGAGGAGTCAAGCCAGACGTATCTCTCCCAAGGACAGGGCGAGAGGATAGGTCAGGCTGCGAGTTAGGAGACTCTGGACTCTACTCACAAAGTGATGAGGATTGTGGACATGTCGTAGTCTCGGTCATCCCAAGATCGGCCCGATAGCTTACAGTCAGCATCGATTGTGAACAGAAGACCACCGCCTACACGTGTGGACCCTCCGTGACTCTCGTATTTCCTGCCAGGGGCAAGCACGACATTTCCCTGACGCATACGAGTCCGCCGTCACAAGTACCGGGTCAAGCAATGAGCCCACCCTAAGAGGACGATGAGAGGACCTGGACTAGAGCTACCCCGAGTAAAGGTGCTACAAAGATGGATGTTTTTCCGGGATTGGTTGAATTGACCGCTCCACAAAGGGTCGTAGGCTTCGCATCGGAAGTTACACCTTGCACTTAACCATCTCTATGACTCCATGGTGATGGCACCCCATTGAGTCAGGTGGAACTCGTGAGTCCGCAAAAGGAGCTTACTGGATAAGAGGTTTATTGGGACCGAGCACTTCGCCTACGGGGCGCCGGCCTAGGCCATGGCATCAGTGCAAGACCCTTCGACCGTGCATCGACCATGTGTGCGCTGGATAAGGTTACGATCAAGGACGATACCTATTACCGAGGATCGACGAGTCTGTTTGATCATTGAGAGAGCAAATTACTCCAAGATAGACCTTCTTCGCGACCGGGTTACCATCAATCGAGAGTTAGGAGATGATAATCCTAAGACAGCGCTAGACGCGTTATGAACACTGGTATGGGGAGGATGCCTTTCAGTTGATGAATGCGCCAGCTTACATTCATGATCTCATGCAGGATATTCCAACCCTATCTAGATCGCTTTGTCGTAGTCTTTGTGGATGACATTTTGAACTACTCCCAAGCTTAGATGAGTGGAGCATGAGTATCACTCGAGGATCGCTTTTACAAGCCATAAGAGACCATCACCGTGACACTAAGTTCGCAAAGGCGAGTTTTAGCTTACCGAGGGAAGATTTTCTGGACACGTGGTGTCGCACCAGGAGGTCACGACCTAGAGAAGGTCAGAGACAGAGATGAGTTCGAGAGACCGAATGTCCATCTTCGATAGGTAGTTTCTCGATCATGGTAGAGAGCGCAGGAATGGACTCAGCTTGTCCATTCAGGCGTGATCAGATCTCGCCACGGATACTGACTCCATGGTCGGGACAACCCCGACCATGAGAGAGATCATGATACTCTGGGAACACTTGTGATACCTGCAAGTTGCAACAAGAGAGGAGGATCAGCCTTTCCTAGTTCTGGGGATGAGGCGTAAGATTCTCGTCTACACTGTTTCATCAGGCTGTGGATTGGTTAATGAGTGGCTGAGTTCCCAAAGACAGGGACCCACAGACTTGACAATCCACCCCGCTAGCCGTAGAGAACATGAGAGTATATGTAGCTTCATTCCTCTACACCCTAAGATGGCTCGAGGAACTAGTTTCGGGGCCGGGGCTATACAAGCACTTCCAATACGATAAATAGGGCCAGAGCGGGTCGGGTCGGACAGATCGTGGTTACGCAGCTAGACGCAGAAGGGACCTCAGGTGGTGTGACCTATCGTCATACGTTGACATGGAGAGTTGATAACCATCGGGCTGTCAAGAATCGACCTGTGCAGGCTATCACACCGACACGATACGGATCTGGGCTTAGAGGTTAAGGCCTTTAGAGAAGCCAAGCATGCATGCGTTCTTCCCTAGGATGTGGCAGAGAGCTCGACCGATAGCCCGAATTAAGGAGGAAAATCTCGATTCGCCCATGGTGGAACCGGATCGGGCTGTCACAAGTAGGGCATTATCATGTCAGGTGCACCCGCAACATTGCGCCAAGTCGGGTGTGCACTGCACGGCCATTCGCCACTCTTAGTGATGGCAAAGGTGCGCGTGGGCTGAGCTCACTTTTAGGATTACGCCCAAGAAAACCTATAGTTGAATATGAAATGTAATGTGCCTGGGAAGTAAATAAGAGTTATGTCAGCTTCGAGATGAAAACACTTTATTAAAGTTATCACTACACCCAGGAGTTTAAAAGGATGGGGAGCCTGGGCACCGAGGCTCGATAATTTCTGAACAGATCGGCAAGGTCGAGCCGGCAGCGGCTCCTGTGATAATGATACAACTATGACATGGATTAGCTGATACCCATCGATTGTCGCTGATCGCGGACCTTGAAAGGTTAGCGCCAACACCAGCGCGTCAGTAGGATAATGCGGTCGCACGGATTTACAATACGTGTTGAGACACACGCCGCGAGCATACGCCCCAGCCTGCAAGGTTGAAGATTAACTCGTCAGATATGGAATCGCCATACGCAGCTTTTCTATCAGGCGAGTACACAATTGGCAAACGCAGGAGGCATTGTACGGATGCCGCAGATCATCGCTATGTCGACCGAGGTGGAGAGAGCTCCATCAACGGTCCCGACTGATTGTAGACACCTCCCAGAAGGTGAGCCCTCGGGGGATGACACAATATCTTCCACCCGCCTTGCGGCAAAGAGAAGAGCCATGATGATGTACGACGCCGACCCTTAGAGTTCTGGTGGTTGCATCACGCCTTCCTCGAAGGTGATTCCTAAGAGAGAAGGGTCGTTCAAGAAGCAGCTATCGCGAGGTTCACTGGACCTTTCGAGATACTCGAGAGGCACCTTTATGCGGCCCGCTTAGCGTTACCGCCAGCATGTCAAAACCGGGAGGTATTTCACGCCTTCATGCTCCGAGTATACCCTGCGATCCAAATTTCATGAGGTGGGTCGGGATGACGAAGCCGACACCGATAGACCTTGAGGACGGACCAGGTGCATTGTCAGATTTGACGTTTTGCGACGCAAGACCGTGAGGTTAGTGAGAGTGCTATGGCGGCACTATGGAGTGGAGGAGTCCAATTGGGCGCGAGACACGATGCGCCGCGATCCCTTCTGCTTATACGGGCGATTTAGCTTGGTTGTTTAAAGATTAAATGATCTGGGGCTCGCATGCATAGTACAAAGGCACGCTGTATATGCATGGATGAGAGATTGTCTGAATTTCACTTTAAATTTTTAAGGAGGGGAGTAGGCATCTCGAGAAATTCCAATCTCTCGAATAAGGGCAAAATCGTAATTTTGATTAAAATTTAATTACGTTAAAAATCCGTCACTAATTCCTCGATCTCGATGACAAAACGGATTGCACCGTTGAACTGCCTCGCCAGTTGGGGCAATTTTAAAATTTCGCAATTTGCTGAGACAGTCGGATTCGACACGTTTTTCGAGGCATCGAGTTTCGGGTGTTGTAAAACATTTTTCGATGCAACGAAAAGCACATATAGCATGTACTCATGTACCATAAGTGGTATGAGTAGAAACATTAAAATGCACTATCAGATAAATAATAACGTCAAACTTAAAGAAATCTAATTAATTAATTAAATGATTAAATGGCAATAAAAGCACAAAAATCACATAAGATTCTTCTCCAAATTCAAACCAAAGACAAAAAAAAAAACGGAGTTGCAGTGGTGGGGATGCAGCATGCAAGGAAGGAGGTTTTAGAGAGAGAACTCATGCTTCTCTCAGATTTGCTGTGATCCAACCGCTTCGGCAGCCTTTCTGGGCAAAGAGGGAGAACGCTCAGCGCGAGCGTGCCACGTGGGACCCCGGTTTGCGAGTTTTCGACAACTCCAAGAGAGGCAGGATTTTCTCCCCACGGCGCTTTTTATTCCCATTTTGGGCTAGCTTTTCGATGTTTCGTTAGTTCGAGGCCGTGAGGCCAAGCTGACGGCCCCAAAACACGGACCGAATCAGGAATTTGGTTTGGGATTTTCGTGGCCGCACTCCGCCTGTAAATAATTAGGGGCTGTTTGTCGTATGGTGTTAATTTGTGCATTAAATGCTTCGTTGATGCTTTGGGCCGAATAGCCGGATTGCGTTCACTAAGTGAACCGACATTAGATGATTTTTCGAATAGTAAACGAGGGTTTCCATTGTCTCAAATAGTGTTCTCAAATGTTTTTTGTGAAAATATGTGTTTAACAGCATTTGAATTAAATGCTCTGTGGTTTGATCACAGCAATGAGCTAATTTTGATGCTTGGAAATTAACTTAATAATATACAGATTTGTGTGATCGATATTATGCGAATATATTCATGTTGATATGTTCAGATGTGATTAGACTTGATGGAACTCGCATACATGATTCCATATGCACCCTGAACATCCTAGAACATAGGAGTTAGTGCATGAGAGGAGTCTAGAGAAAAGGTCTCTGAGGGGTAGTCTAAAATGTAAAATTATCTAGGGTAGTCCAAATCAAATAATATAGTATATATCAACCGTCTGAGCTACCCGCTGATATTTATTCATCTGAGGGTAGTCCACAACAAATACTATATATCAATCGTCTGAGCGCCCAATTGATATATATATCTTACTCCGAGAGGGTTGTCCACTAATAATATAATAATTCCTATACGAGGCTTAAAGCATGAGAGAGCTCAAGTGAGGACTCGGATCCGAGCCAGGCATTACGTAGACATCCGCAGACTACGATTCATTGAACGTGTTTACTTTGGAAATACTGAGACCGCACTTAGGTGGTGAGTAGCCCACTTAGGGCGATCTCATCAGCTTTAGTTTCACCGCCAGGACCCCCTTTCGTGCATGTGGAGCGTGCGAGGAGAAGACTCCATCCTAGACCATGGATTAGGAAGAAAAGCTCTGATTGGCTTGCTTGACGATATCTACATAGAATTTTCCTAATTTTAATATATGTCAGAGCAAGAGTAAAACATTTGAACTTCAGAATCTCATTGGTATATAGTCAATTTCATGGTTAGTATGTATTATGAGATCATTGTGGGCCTAAATGTATTTTATTACTCATGGGATTTGATCTCTAGGATATATTGAATATAAACTAGACCGCCAGGACAAGTTTCCACGCTATGCATTTTAATCGGCAGGAGCCCTCGTACAAAGCGCTGAGACTCGCCTGATTTTCTAGTGTATGCCTGCACCCGACCCTCCACTTGTATTCCGCTGCCGACGGCAGTCAACTGACCTTGGGATTAGGGTGTCACAATATCCAATTTGCACCCTAAGGGTCCCTTTTCACAAACAACCAAAGTCCATACTGGTTTTCATACATGGAATCCATTTCTAACTTCATAATATGTCACTGTCATATTTTGAATCATCAATAGCTCCTTCAGGTGTAGGTTTATACTCTATGAGCATTACGTCATTATGTTTACTAATGAGAAATCCATATTTCTCTGGAACAGTTTTATCATACTCAACATACGAAACGCTTGTGCTTTAGAAGGACCAACTACTATTTCATCTCTTTGAATGCCAACCTCAAGTTCAGTCAGTTGATCTTCGTCTGTTTGAGCATCTTGAACTTCTTCAAGCTCAACTTTGCTCCCACTGTCTCTTAGAAGAAACTCTTTCTATAAGAAACAACAGCCAAACACTTTATTCCAAAGAGTCAGAATTGATATCCGCATTATTTCTTCAAGATATCCTACAAACAGACACTTTTCAGATTTAGCTTCTAGCTTGTCTGACACTATCCCTCACATGTCGGACAACCCCATAATTTCATGTGAGAAAAATGTGGTTCGTTAGTCCATATTTCATAATGGAGTAACATCAAACTGACTTGATGGACTCGATTATGATATAAACAATAAAAATTTCGACTACGAACCCCACAAGAACTGGGGAAGGTCCGCTCTGCCCATCATGACACCCCCACCATGTCTAACAAGGTTAGGTTTATCCTTTAGCCACCATTGTGTCAGGTATGGGCAGATCTCCCATTAGGATTGTATCCCATGATCTACAAGATAATCCAGAAACTCTTGGCTTAAGTATTCACTACATCATATCTAAGTGTTTTAATACTTCTCCTAAGTTGTTTCTCTACTTCAATTCTGAATTCTTTGAACTTTTCATGGTTGGCCGATTCAGACTTCCATAAGACAAGTGTCCATACTGTGAAAATTCATCAGTAAAGGTAATGAAGTAGATGAAACCACCTTTGGCATGTGTAGACATCAGACCACATACATCCGTATGTCTTAGGTCTAAAGGCCCTCCAGCACATTCACCCTTTCTCTTAAAGGGGAACTTAGTCATCTTCCCCAATAAACAAAAATCGCATGTGTCATATGATTCATAATCAAATGATCCGCTCACTTCAAATAGCCATGCATCTCTCATTTATATGGCTAAGGCGACAATGTCATAAATTTGAAGGTTTCACATTATCTTGTTTTGATCGTTTGTTGTCATGGACGATTAATATTGGATTAGACATATCTAATATGTATATAGCATTGCATAGTGTACCATAAGCATATAACACATCATTTAACATAATAGAACAACTATTCTTACTGAATGTTAAATGAAATAATTTCTTATTCAAACTAGAAATAGAAACAATGTTCTTTGTTAGTGCTGGTACATAATAGCAATCCTTCAAAGATAAAATAATTCTACTTCAGGGAAGTGTCGAACATAAGTCTATAGTGCTAAAGGAAGAACTCTGCCCCATTGACTGCTAATCTGACTCCCCTTGGTCGAGTCGCTTCACCGTCTTTAGTCCCTACATTAGTGCGTATGCAGGAACCACAACCGGTATCCAATATCCATTGATTATTATTAGAAATAAGATAACCCTAATTACAAACATACCTGAAGTAGACGGGGCATCTGATACCTTCTTCTTCAAGGACCCCAAATAGGCTTTGCAATTCCTCATCCAAAGGATTTACTCTGCCATAATGTGGCAAGTGCCTTTAAGGCTCTCCTCGACCTTCTTCTTTGTTACACCTTTGTTTTCAAGGAGCTTTTTCTTTTCTTTCTTCTACAATTTTTCAAAGTAAAAGAGTCCATACATCAAAGTTTTGGCCTCTTTTTCAAGAGATGGGCTCAACTCTCAATATATTGATCAACTCAGAATGAGCTTTAGACCGGGAGCAATTACACAAAACTATGCAAAATTATCGCTAAGCTGACAGAATCAAGTTTACATTTAATTCAGTGTCCATTACAAAACCTACCAATCTAATATCTCAATGTAAGATTCATCTTCTTTTCGCAAGTATGCCAAAATCGAGATGTCCCCACTCTGCATCTCGTGTAAAAGAATAGCTTTGAGATCTTGAACCTTTCGAATCTCACATGCTTGTCAAATAGCTCCCTAAGATGGATGATTTTGTCATATGCTTCCCTAGTTTCGTGCTACATCTGAAGCTCAGTGGTCATAGATGCAAGCATGATACAACTCGCTATCTCACTATTACTTATATGCTTATGATACACACTCTAATCACTATCAGATGCATTAGCAAGTGGGGATTGGGGAAGTGGCTTATTAAGGACATAGGTTATCTTTTCAGCCATGAGAACAAATTTCAGGTTTTTGAACCAATCCAAGAACTTGTCAATTTTTTGTTATCCAGAATGGATCGTAGGTTTACATTTGAAGACATGACATTGATTCTAGCAACCTAAATGTAAAAAAAAAAAAGTTCGATTGTACTTAAAATATAGATTATCACGACTTTAATAAATGTATTATGGCTCCCACTATTTTATTGCAGACTCATAGCCCTCGCTATGAACCCGAGGGAACCTATATGGAAGTTCTCCTAGTGGGTCGATATATAATCCCACCTTAATGACCTTGGGTTTACCCAACAAGTCACCTCGGGTCAAAAGGTAGGTATCATCTATACTAATTTGTCATCAACTTGCATTATTTAATCATACTTCAATCGATTCGAAGGAATTAAACATCACTGTGTTATCAACTCTTTGACACATGTATATCTCATATATACACTACCCAATCCTATAAGCCCATAAACTCGGGTTTACCTAACAAACTACAGAGTTCAATTAAACCCACCATTAATCCAAAAAACACGCTTTCCATGGTTTGAACATCATGTGTAGAGAGTCGATTTACCTAACAACCACATCTCAAAAGAACTGGTTCAGTCATATTAATGCAAAGCATAATAGTTTAATGCGTTGTTTAATAAGAGACTTCTATTTAAAACCAACGTTTATTATCAAGCACACTGTATAGTCTTTCACTATGGAAACAATATAATCATGGTTCACTAACTACATGGCATGGTTATGGATTTCTCTAATGTCAATTCCTCGAGCCATGAAGGAATCGACACAGTTTTACTCAAGGATATGCATGAATGCAACTACTGAAAAGAGAAATCACACTCTTTCATGGTCTCCTTCTTCATGGTAAAGGCCTCATTCCGAGCCTTGTTCTTCACATTTACTCCTTTACATCTTCAACTAACTGAACCATGTAATCTAATTACATTTACAAAGTATACACCCTGCTACATTCGAGAGGATTGAGATGAGAAAAGAAGACTAGGAGAGAGAGGGATGGGAACACCTGCACCCTATTTACCATTAAAGGAAAATGCATATGCTCAATCACATTGAGCCTACCCATAACCAACCATTACATGCCTTATACATACATCCTTAGCATACATCTAATAATACGATATTAGATTCGTTTAGGTTTTAGTTTCCAAAACTCGCATTTCTGGCCACTCTTTTCGCCCATGATTACCTCAGCGAGTTTCAACCAATTGGGATTTTTGCAAATTTATAATTTAAATTAAATTAAATTATTATGTTCCAAAATTAATTCACTTATAATATGTCAATTGTTGCCTTGAACATTTCTCAAAATTTTTAGGTATGTCGATTTCCATTTTGGGTCATACCAAATGCATTAGATTAAAATCTATATAAAAAATCTATTTTAATTCGAAATCATATTCTACAGGCCTCCTACGTCAAGTTAACATCCTCAAGTTTCATAAAAACCAAGACTTAAGGGTCGGAATCGAGATTCGCTAACCCAAAACTTAATTTTAAAATCGGTTATTGGGCCCATATTACGCTGCTCCTCACTACAAGAAATTTACTTTCACTATCAAAGCTATAACATCATTAAACTAGTCATTGATTCTAATTTTTACATGAACTTTAATAATTGGTCATTGATTTTAATAAATAGCCAATTTAAACATTTACTTATTTAGATCAATTTCCATTTACAACTACCATTGTTTAATAAATATTATAATCACTCACCGCTTATTGATTAATTGTAAAATGTATTATTATTTATGATAAATCTTATATTATTAGTCATAGAAAATAATATAATATGATGTGCAAATTATTGTAACTTGTCTTGAAAGTTTTATATTTATGACTAGTAATTTTAGTTGCAAAACATCTGTAATATCCAACCACTTATTAGATTGGTCATATGACAGTATATGAATCAAGGTATATATTATAACTTACAAATATATTATTGATTAGTTGTAAAATGTATTACATTGGCATAAATCTTATATTGATCATAGAAAATAATATAATATATAAAAATTATTGTAACTTGTCCTTGAACTTTATATTTTGTATAATTGTAATTTTAGTCGCAAAGATTCTTATAATATCTTACAATCTTATTTGATTGGTCATAGACAGTATTAATTTTGAAGAACCTTATATTAGTCTCAAAAGTTATAGAGAAATATTGTAATGCTTTTCATTAGTATGAGGATTTTATATAAACGGTAAAAGCACAAGATACCTTATAATCTTAGACCACTTATCGGTTGGTCATAGAAAAGTATATTATTTTGGCATTGCACCTATGCTGGTATACATTTTGACGCTAACATATCAATGTAAAAAATGTCATATTATCATACTATTCAATGTCTGGCTCTATAAATTTTTATTTACAAAAGAACTTTTCGTTGGTAGGAAATACTTTAATATGTGAGAAAATTTATAATTGGTTCACATTTAAAAATTTTATATTTTTGAGGATTGATAATCATAGTTGCAAATGTCTAATAACTACTATTTTTTTAACTTTTTCAATATAGTTTCTACCAGAGTTTAAACAATTTCATATTATTCTTTTCAAAAAAACTAATTTTATATTATTTTCCAAAGTTGCCTTCTTAAAATACACATTTCACACAATTTTTTTAAACACATTAAAATACTACTCTTAATATAATCCAATTTGTTAAATAAAGTTATTATTATAGCTTAATACACATGTGTCCATGTACTTATATAAAATAATTACAAAAAAATATTTTAAAAATAATTTATTTTTTATGAACTCATGGACCAAATGAAATATTAAAAACTATCAAAGATATTATTAAATTATTTTGATAAAATATATAAAATGTTAATTATTTTTAGTTAGACATTCATTTAGAATTTATTTATTTTTATTTTATATAAATCTATATAAACAATTTTTTTGACAGCATAAACACTTCTTTAAACTATCTTAAATCCTCTTAATATATATATATATATATATATATATATATATATATATATATATATATATAGGTAAACTCTTTCCCTCCCCTATATCCCCGCTTAAAGGTTGAACGCTTTAACTAACTGAGTTAGATATGTGAACTATTTATAGATATTTTAAAATATGGTATTTATACATGTTTCCATGTACTTACTTGAAATATCTATAAATATAAATATGATATTTATATGACTTTTAAAAGAAAATTAATTTTTAAAATACATTAAGAAATGGATTGTTTCTTATTTGAGATATTTATACAAAATCTTTGTTTATAATTCTTTAATATTTTGAAAGAATAACCCAAGAGCCATCAAGTTTAACATTCTTAAAATTATTTGTAATAAAAACTTTAATATAAAAAATGTTTTACACTAAAATATATATTTTAAATTAGAAGACATTTTTTTTTAATTTTTTGAAGATAATTCTAATATATTTTTATTATTTTTGAAAATATTTTATTTAAAAATTTAAATTTATTTGTTGAAAGTACAATTTATTATTTTTTTATCATATGTAATTAATACATTTAAATAAGTTAAATTTTAATATAAAAATATATGTAGTCATAATAATTAACAGTTTAATAAATAATAAATACTAATATTTTAAGTAATATTCATTATATATATATATATATATATATATATATATATATATATATATATATATATATATATATTACTTAAAATATTATTATTTATTTATTAAATATTAATTATTAAATGGCAATTACAAAAATATGGGTAACTTGATTTTATGAAAATATCGAACAAAAAATTGAAAAAATCGTTAAAAAGTAAAAAAAAAAAACCCTTTAAATGAAATTAGAAGTATCATAAACCTCTTATTGTTGTTTTAGATCATTAGATTAAAAAAATTATTAGAGAAATATGGATAGAAATTTGTACATAACCAAAAATTTATAACAAATTCTTAAAAATATTAGAAAAACTCTTATAAAGGAAGATGTGATTTTATTAAACCCCAATCATTTATATTATTAAAATGGACCTTAAAAGCTCCGATGCGATCGTAGCCGTTGGAATCGCACACATTTGGATTTGACAGAATATATATTAATAACTTTTCGTCAATTTGGAATTTTAAACGCAATTGCCTGGTCTAAAATAGGTGGTACTTGGTAGGTAGGCAAGTTAAGGTCATCCTTCCCACTTCCCCAGTTTGACCTTAAATCGGGTAAACCCAGAAAGATCTTCAGCAATGAGTTAAAACTAAATATGTATTTGCTAAATCTAAAAATCATCCAAATGAATGAAGTAATTAAACATAGTATTAAGTAATGACATTTCTAAGAATATTTATCCAACATTATTAAACTATTCACTAAAGAATAAACGCTAAAGCGATTTCGAAAATTCCATTTCGCCTCAACAACAAAATTTATAGCCAGAGCTGAACATATAACCAATTTAATTATAATAATGAATTATGGGCATGAGAAAATGTGAAATTTAAATAAATTTAGATATATAAAACTGACACACTGGCTGAGATGCTCTTAATAAAACTTTTGCAACTTAAATCTCAAAAGACTTCGAGAAGAAAAATATACCTTTGGGGATGCCTAATTCTTAGATGATCATCAAGATGCTTCTAATCTCCATCTTTTTATTATTATTATTATCTTATTTTTTTTAGTTTTTTCCACTTTCCCTTCTTCTGCCCTTTCCACTGTTCTCCACCGCAGTAGTCACAAATTCCTTCGTATTTTTCCCTTTTTTCTCGTCATTTTTTATTCGATAATTTAGGCACAGTGAGCGGCAGATTCCCCTTTCGCATATTATTTTAATCTTCATTCTCTGTTTGCTTTCTCTGAGTTGCTTTGCAAGAACGAAACCGTGAAACCCACTTGAGTTGACTGGTAGGAACAAAATTAAAAGTCGGCCGATTGGGTTCCAGATGAAATTTCCACCGAAATTTAAAATCCAGTTGAAAAGATCCCATCTGATACACCTGCAACTGTTTCGTCGAAATTTCAAGAATTTATATTTCCATGAACTTGCAACTGAAATAATTCCAAAAAATAGAAATTTCTGTCAGTTCAAATATCTCCTCACATTTGGTCCCATGAAAGAGGAAATTTCCAAGAACTTTCACCGAAATATTCCGAAACAATGGAAATTTCTGCCATTCAAAATATCTCCTCAATATTTCGGTTCCAATAGGATATTTCTGCTAAATTTTCCGAAATCTGTTATGATTCATCTATTGTTAAATTAAAATTACCTTATTTTAATGTATTATTGAGTATACAATATCAAATAAAATTTTAATAAATTAGGTTTTTAAGAAATAAAATTTACTTTTTTAAATAAAAGATTGTCCAAATAATAAAATAAATGATAATTATCTTCAAAAAAAAAAAACTAAAACACCTCTTCTAATTCAGAAGCATCTTTTAATGAAAGACATCTTTTATATTAAAATTTTTATTACAAACAATTTTAAGAATGTTAAATAAAATTATAAACAAAATTGTGATTTGAAATTTGAGGTAATTTTAATTTTTTTTAAGAATTCAAATAAAAGATTTTACTATAAATATATCAAATTGTAAAATCTCTAATTAAGATTTTATTGTTATATTTATTACCTATTTCATATAAAAATATTTTTATAAGAAAATATGCACGAAAATACTTTAAATTTAGTTTTTAAACACTCCATTTCGTAATATATTATTAAAAAATCATATATAAAACACCATTAGTTTTTTATAAAATGTTCATTCATTATATGAAAATTTTTACTTTCATACATGTTTGATAAAGATAAAAGTAATAGTAAAGTGCTTTTAAAATTGATCCATCATAGCTAATACAACTACATGTTTTTATTTTATAATAAATAAGTACACCTTGTTATTTTACTAGTTGATATTATATAAGACTTAATTTTAATTTTGATGTAGATTTGACCTTATTTAATTACAATTTTAAATATTCTTGAGATTTATATGACATTTTATCTTCTATTTAAATAATAATATGTTCTAAATCTAATAATATAATTATTTAATAAGTATGACATTATAAAGATATATTCTAGAGAATCATAAAATTCCGTGATTCAAAATCATTCTTTTATAATTTTTATAAAATAATGAAAAACATTCCGTTTTTTACATTAGAGTCTAACTAATTTTTATTGATTTCATACATTAAATTCTATATTTAAGATTTATATTTCATAAACATATGGATATTATCAATAGTTTCAAAGAATATTATTTTCTATTATCTTAAAGATAATTGCTTTTCCTTTTCAAAATAGATAATTGTCTAGCTCAAAAACAACAGTTACTAAACAAACAAACAAAGGTAATATTAATAAAAATAAATATAAAAGGTAAATAATAAATTTATTAAATTTATAAGACCATCTCGATTTAAGAAATGTTGAATAGTAATAAAATAAATAAGAAACTAAAGAAAATATTTATTGACTCACCCACAATAATAAAAAACAATCTCATAAGTATTATCTTATGCTATAATACATATATTATATTTAGTTTTGTAAATATTACAAGTTAGTGGCCGTATTAAGATTGGAGCATTTTTGAGATAAGTACAACTTTTTTAAACTTTTTGTATAAGTATAACTAAAATTGAAAAAAAAAAAAAAATCACATATATTTGAAAAAATGATGTTTAGGGTTATTGAAATATGATATATTGTAGGAAGTGGGGCAGAAGGTTGGTTGGCAGGTTTTTTGTTTGCACCCAATTACTGCAAACTGGACCTATGACTTTCTTTATGAGATTCTTTTGAAAAAAAGAAAAATTATTATTGATATTTTAATTTGAAGTTTATGATGATTGATAATTTGAAAATTTAATTTTTTTTTATAGCTTGATGTTATCTAAAATGAATTAAAATTATTAGGTGAAAAAGTGAATTTTTTATGAGACTTTTTTGGAAAAATTAGAAAAATTATTGATATCTTAAGTTTGTTGGGATCATTATAGTTTTATTGAAAATTTAAGTTTTTTTTATAGATTGAAGTTATCTAAATAAATTAAGTTTGTTATCCTAATATTTTTAAATTATTTCACATTCTGTCACGTTAAACAGAAATATCAACTATTATTTTCTATCGATTAAATTCACGAATAAATAATTATTATCTCCTTTTCACATACTCTAATCCAACTGCATCTAAATATTTCATTCAAAAAAGCTCAAATTACAAAACATCATATTTCCACATTTTCTTTCTCAGAAATAAAACAAATCTCAAAAGTATAATCATACAAAACTATTTTTTGATCCATGGATAATCAACAAATAAAAAGTAAAACTTTTTATAAACCAAGATTATATATATAATTCGCTTAAAAAACAATTTTCATCCTCATCTAAATAAAAACAAACAATTTTCTTTTAAAGATTCAGATAATATCTCTTAATTTCAAATGAGTAATCAAAAGCTGGAAAGAGTTAATTCGAATAATTTCACCAATGAAATATTTCCCAAATAATAAGGAATAAATTGTCATCATTACATATTTTCTTGTTCTTAAAACTTTCCTAATTTGATAATTTTAACAATGATATTATTTTTTTAATTTTTTAACCATAATAATAAAAAAGTTAATGGGTTTCTAAATATTTTATAAAATTTGTGATTTATGTAGCTTATTCTATCTACGATTTTTTTGTTCACCTCAAACATATCGACAACCTGCTCAAATGATAACTATTTGAATTATAGAGTTTTACATACCCTTATAAAACTCATATTCCTTTCGATCTTATTTGAATAATTTATTTATTTTTATGCTCTTAATCCGAACTAAATCTTACTAGAAAGAAATAATATTAATATTTTACAAATTATATTATTACACAATACTCATCTAGTCTTTTTTTACCTAACAATTATCATACTGACAACAAAGATTATTAACGGATCTTATTTCCTATAATTGCTAATAATATTCTAATCATATTCCTATAAATTCTCAATCTTTAATAAAATATTTACTTACCAAAATACATATATCTTTAAATACTATCAACACATATATTTATACAAAATTCACTATAAATTTACTCTTATTTATTTATTATTATTTTTTCAAAATTATCCTAAATATTTTTACTTCATACTAAAGTAATTCAAGATGACACCATCAATCCTTATTTTATTTTGTATTTATAAAGAACTTGAAGCCAGAATTAACTCCACTCCGTTTGCACTGATCTAAACTGAGTAAATTAAAGAATCTACATCAAAGCACTCCTAAAAGATAAATACAAGATCTTACTGCAGAATTTGTTATTCAAACCCTAGATCCGAAGCCGTACGTTTCCTTCCGTAAATTTTACTGTACCAAAAGAATTCAAAGATGAATAAAATGATTTTCTTTTTTATTCCACTTATACTCTAGGTATCTATTAGAAAAATTATCTTTTACCTCTCTTCCATTGGGTACACTAATTAATTAGCTAATTGAATTATCATTATTTTCCTAACTTATACCTATAAAAATTCATCTCATTATTATTTTCCTCAATTTATACCTATACGCATTCCCGTCATTATTATTTTCCCTAACTTATACCTGTTTCATACAAATTCTAAAAATTTACACCTACATAATTCTTTGATGTACCAAATAACCATTACAATTATTATATTTGATCCTGAACCCAGCCATGTTCTGTGTCGGATCGAGACAGACTAATTTTCGACAAAATTAAATAAGTCATGGCTAAGCTGCAGATGATCACTAAAACAGACAAAATTAAATGGGGCGACTATTTTGCCTTACTTTTAATCCCCCGCAAATTAGCGGCCTCACTCGACTAAACCTGACAAAATATTTTATAGTTTTACAAAAAAATAATTAATAACTAAAATTTAAAAACAAAAATTTATTAACTAATATATTATCAAAAAACTTGTTTATTTTTTCAATTTCTAAACTTGTCTCATTTAAAATTAAACAAATAAATAAGGCACTATTTAAAATATAATCAAGGCTTATTATTATTATTTTGTATACGATTCATATCAAGCTCATTCGCCCGTTTCTACCCCTAAACACTTATTTTTCAATTCACTTATTTTAAATAAACTTAGCCCCAAACTATTTCAACTTTCGAGATTTTCGTAAAATCTCATTCCCTTGAAATACTCCAAGAACTTATCAATTCGTAAAATCTAAAATTTCCGCTTGTCTCATAATTAGACGAAACTTTTCGTCACTAGATTTCACGACGAATTTAACTACAGCAGCTTCATTTCATTAATCCGAGATCTAGAATTTTCTGCGCTTCTTCAACCCTTATTACAATTATGGTTTTTACAATGATTTTGGCAATTTAAAATTTCTAATTTTCCTAGCTTTACAGAGAGTAACAACATTCGAACCTGCATCTGATTCCGAGAAAATAAACTCAAACCTATTAAAAACCCGATTAAAATTAAATTAAACCTGCAAGCATTAAGAATACACGGAGGCTGACTGAACCCAAAATAATCCGTCCCGCTGGCTATCCCTATTCATTACCTAATGTTAAAAACAAACAACTTAATACTTAATTTATTAAGACTATTCAAGATATCTCAAAAAAGTTATATTCAAAGATAAGAAAAAACAAACACCACCTTGGGCCCAGATGCACAAACGGAGGATAAAAAGTTCCATAATTTGCCTAGATCATTCAAACATAGACAAGATTAAACTTGTCCCACTCCCAATCCGATCGACAAATTCCATCCGAAAGAAAAATTAATCCTCGCTTATCCTCGCACCAAACATGGCCTTAGTTTCCACCACAGATATTTGTTTTCCTAAAAAAATCTCAACTAACTTAACCCTTTTATCTAAAAAATATTTTATTTGGAAAATGATTCCTCTTTCCTTTTTCCCAAAAAAAATGATTCCTCTTTCCTTTTTCCCAAAAAAAACTTTGTTCTCTTTTATCCAAAAGAAAAAAAAACTGCCTTTTTTTGGAAAGCTCTCCACAACAAGTTGTTTGGTTTAGTTTTGGCCCAAAAACCAAGGGGAAATTTTTCCCATGTAAAACAAATAAACAAGGCTTGTTACTTGCTAGATATGCAGAGTTTGGTTGGTGGTCTTTCGGAAGAAGAAGACGAAAGGAAATAAAAAACCAATATGACAACGGAGAGGAAAAAAGGAGAACATTTTTTCGGGCTTTTTTAAGGATATTTTGTGTATCTTTAGAGAAAAAAAAACCAATATGTGATAAGATTTGAATTTTAAGTTTTATCTAAAACAAAAAAATGGAAAAAAAAGGAGCTATTATCACACAAAAAAAAAACCCCGTAACATATTAGCTTAGTGTTTTCTGGAAAAGGAAAAATAGAACAAACAAATCTTGGTTTATGATTATCTTGAAACTTTTTTTCGGCGAAAAACTTTTATGTGTTTATCTTGTGAAATGGGCTGTTATGAAATGTACCTTGATAATTCCAGGATTTTCTTGGTTTTAAAACTTGGATTATGGATAAAAAGGAAAAGAGTTTCGACAAAGAAAAAATAACATTCTTTGTCTATTGAAATAGAAACTTAGAAGGGAATTTTTTTTCTTTTGGTTTATGGAAAAGGAATTTATTGGAGTAAAGAAAAAAAAAAAAGACGGAAATGTAATTAGTGAATCTCTCCAAAATGAAAAATACCAAGTTTGGTTTTAACTTTGGAAGTAAAAAAAAGGGAGAGAACCTCTTGGAAAAAAAAAGGATTGATATCGGGAAAAAAGTGGAGTTTATCTTTTTGGAGAAAAAATCTGGATTCATCCTTTTGAAATTAAAACTTTGATATGTGGGTTTTATTATTTTATTTTTCGAGATTTTATTTGTTTATTTGCAGAAAATATTCAAGTATTATCCCAAAGGGCAAAAGGTTTAGAGGAAAATCTATTTCACTGGAAATTTTATATAAAAGGTTATTTGATTTCGGGAAAAAAAAAAGGAATATTGTTTTCCTTTTGGATAAAAAGGGAAAACGTCTTATTTGAAAAAAATATTTTCAGGGAAACAAATATTTTCCGAAAAGTGACGGAGAAAATACCTTTTAGGAAATTTTGTTGTTTTAGAAATTGTTAGTTGGAAAAAACAAGGTTGCTTTCTTGGAAAATAAACTGTTAGGAAAAAGGATTCAAAAAATAGTTGCTTGAGGTTTATTTTTAAAGAAAAAATCTTCTTTAATTGGAAGTTAAAGGTTTCGAGAACCAAACAATTAAGTGGTTTGTTAGTTTTGAAAATCCTTCTTACAAAAGTATAAGGAAAAGTTTCGAACTTAAGACTTTGGGTAAAATATCTCAATTGCTAATTGCTGCCTTTAACCATGAGGCTATGATTAAGAATTATGTTGAATTATTGAAAAATAGTATTTTGCACATTTCGTAAAATGACATCTAAATCAATAACGTTGTCAGACTACATCTACCTAAGTGGTTATGTGTTTCCATTGAGAAGTCTATCAGTCTTTGAAACTCTCAAATGAATATTATTATCAAATTCAATGGAATTTGAGTTTATAACATTAGACAAATGGGGAAGATGCTTAATGGTTATACCAATTTTTAAATGATATTTAGAGGTGGCCAAAGCTTTGTGCCTCCAATATGCATACATTGTGATTTTAATTTGCTAATTGGTAAAGTACAAAATAGTACGACAATTTATATGTATTGCATTCGTCAGAGACATAATACCACGCGACACCTACTCTAATCGGGGTCAGACATTGGACTATATAAGATCTAAAGATAACATTGTGGATCCGGAAACCAAATGGTTAAATTAAGAGTTAGTTGAGAGGTCATCAAAGGGAATGAGACTAAATCCCATAAAAGAATAAGTTGATACAATGGATACCCAATCTAGCTGACTGGAGATCCTAAGATCTAGGTTCAAAGAGGACAACTAAATTGTAAAGACTTGGTTATATCACTATGGTGATCTTCACTTGTCAATTCCTATGATGCAACAGTAATACTTGTAAAACAAAAGGTTAAGTTTATTAGAGTATTTAGGGTTTCCTTTTATTGGTTTTATGCTATTACTATTTTGTTCTTCTATTAGTATATATATATATATATATATATATATATATATATATATATATATATATATATATATATATATATATATATATATATATATATATATATATACCTCAACTCTTTCAATAAGGTGTTCTTTCATAATATGGTATCAGAGCAATAAGTTTAACAAAAAAAAAAAAAAATTAAATCCTAACCCTAGCCCCCGCTGCTACCCATCATGATCCGATGATCACATGCTTCAAGTATCTCCGTTTGTGCCGCTCCTAGACTCCTTCCACGAGATACGAATGTTCAGTTCTCACACTCGCCTTCTTCTTTTTGAAGCCCTATTCTTGCATGATTGTCATTCTTCTCAATGGCCGAAGAATCTTCTTCAACCAGTACCGTCGTGCCTCTTCGTCATCCGACAAATGGAATATGACTGATACGCTCGAATTCTAATTATTCTCACGTCAATGCTCGTGCAATCAAACTCGCTAACCATAAATTATTCGCGTGCATCGAATTCACGCTCTCCTATTCGGGGTATGATTTACTCCGGGCTTCGCGACGATTCAAAGCCGTGTCCTCCCAAGAATGATAACTCAGTTCGATGTCGATCCCTCCTTATATCCCAATTCATATTCTCGCTTAGACAAGACCAATCATTTCCCAATGCAATTGTCAGTCTGTCAGCTTACCCTAGTGTAGCTTCATCTCACCTCCACCACTTCTCATGTCGTATGGACTACTTTCACATATGCCTCCTTCGCGTGACTCGACAGCACCCATCACAAATCTTGTCGTACCAACAAGGCACCTGACTATTACCGACTATATGTAAGATGTCAAACACAACATTAACTCTTTTGCCCTTATGAATGTCTTTGTTGACTTTGATGAGCTCTCCATTTGTGTTTTGAACAGAATTGGCCCGGCCTACTCAAACATATCCCATGCCTTACAAGTTCGGGACACTCCAGTTACTTTTGAGGAATTGTTTGAGCGACTACTTAGTTACGAGGCCTAATTGAGAATTTCAGCCTTTCAAAGCATCGCTCCACTTCGACCACGCCTTACTTACTCGACTAAATTTTCATCACATCGTCAGTCGTGACATCAGGAGGACGGAACCATAACCAATCTCAATAATCATGGTCCCTAATTCGACAACCCCTCCTCCTGCACGCATCCATCCTCTCACCTTTATTATATAGATTTTCTACACATCTATTTAATAAATAGACTTAAAGTTGATCTTTTCACTGGGTTTTCTTTTCAAGTTTATTCAACAAAGCTCCTGACCCATCAAACTCCGTGTCTTCGGTTGTTTATGTTTTCCCTGGTTGCGTCCCTATTCTTTCCACAAACTCGATCCCAAATCCAGTTCTTGTGTCTTTCGTTACTCCTCACCAAAGTGGCCTTTCTTTGTTATGACTCCTACTCCTCAAAATCTGTGTCCCACATGTCAAGTTTGTGGAAAATGTGGCTCGCTCAAGGCCTCTCTACCTTCACCACACCACACCGGTAATATAGACTCTGCACTCATCGCTTTATCGTTCACTTCGTGCGGCTATCCAACTCCCCCCTCTTTCTTCCCCGTACCGTTGACCTCACTCGAATTGCTGCGCTCATCACCATCCCCCCACCCGTCCTCTCGCCGAACTGCATCTCCCATACTTGTACCATCGACCTTACCCAAATTGTTGCACTCATCGCCATCCCCCCATCCATTCTCCCACTGACCTCACTTAAACTGCTGCACTCATCATCATCACCCCACCCGTCCTCCCACTGACCTACATCCCCTACCCTACCCGTCCTCGCCCGAACTGTTGGATTGTTGAGTCCAACACCCTTCCTACCCATTCCCACAAACTCCCCTACCAGTCCACCATCTCCCTCTCCCCCACTAAACCATCATCCCATGCAAACCGGCTCTAAAAATGCCATCATCAAACCTAACCCTAAATATGGCCTCACCATCATAATTCTAACTCTCATTGAACCCTACACTGTCGCTTAAGCTCTTCAAGATCCTAAGTGGGTTCAGGCGATGCAGGAGGAATATGATGCTCTCATTCGGAACAATACTTGGGCTCTAGTTCCCTCGAGACTGGGGTAGAATATAGTGGGCAACAAATGGGTGTTTCACATCAAACAAAATCCTAATGGCTTTATTGCACGGTATAAAACTCGCCTTGTTGCTAAAGGCTTTCACCAACAACCGAGAATTGACTTTCAGGAGATTTTTAGTCCTGTGATTAATCTCATCACCGTCCATACTATGCTTAACATTGCACTTAATCGCAAGTGTGGAATTCACAACTTGATGTAAATAATGCCTTTCAATTGGCATCTTTTACGTGAAGAGGTCTATATCACAAGAGTCAAGAAAGGGCAATGCGACACACGTGATTATTTGGGTAATCATGTTTGTCGTGCTTACACAAGAGCGAGGGCTCAAACAAGCTCCACGAGCTTGGTACCAGGATCTCCACACCTTCTTGCTCTCTCTCGGCTTTGTCACATCCCATGCAGACTCGTCCTTCTTTGTTTACTCCCGCGGTAATGCACTCTTCTATTTCCTGGTTTATGTTGATGATTTGATTATTACAGGTAGTGACCCTTCACTTATCGACGATATTATTTGGAAACTTGACTCTAAATTCTCCACAAAGGATCTTGGGGTGCTATCTTTCTTCTGTGGAGTTGAGGTTTTGGCCACTTCAACAAATCTTACAATCTCAAACAAAAAGTATGTTATCGACCTTCCGAGCAAACATAACATGCTAGACTCCAACTTGTCTTTACCCCGCCGTGGTGCTTCTTTGACCGCTACAGATGGTATTGCATGTGTTAATGCCTCTTATGTACTGTCAGTGGTTGGTGGCCTCCAACATCTCCGGATGACTCGACCATATATTTCCTTTATCGTGAATAAACTCTCCTAGTTTATGCACGCGCCATCTCAACACCATTGGGAGGTGGTCAAACATTTGCTTTGTTATCTTAATGGCACTAGATCCTTTGGTATCTGACTTCTTGTAGACACTCTTCTGACATTGCATGGTTTCTTTGATGTGGACTGGGTTGGTAACCCAAATGATCGCATCCTACGCGCTTTATTTACTGCACCGCATTTGAGTCTACAAATAACACGTTATCACTACAGACCGAAATGTATCAGATCAACATGGTTATCACAAAGAACATGTTAATCTCAGTAGAATACTTATCTATTCTTGATATCTATACACTGTGATTCTCATGATCCCGTGATTTATCATGAAATCATCATTGATTATTGTTTGACTGCTGATCTTGAGTTATATGTTATTCATACTCGTTAGTACACGGTTGAACAATATGATCACCAAATTTTATTCGATTCACTTTACCTATGTAACGAGATTGATGTTATTTCTGGCACACCATCTTGAGGGGGCGCATTAAAGTATATTTAGGGTTTTCTTTTATTGGATTTATGCTATTACTATTTTGTCCTTATATTGATATATATATATATATATATATATACCTAAAATCTTTCAATAATATGTAAGTCTCTTTCATAATAAAGTTGTGCTTTTAATGATCCTTATGCATGGAAAGTGGAACAAGAGTGAATTGAGTTGCTCTTAAATTAGAAGATTACCTATGTAAGAGTGAAGTGGGGTCGCTCAAAGGGAATTGAATAGGCACAATTCCTATTAAACTCTTACAAAACCAAGCATATGTCCATGGCAAAAAAAAGACACAAAAGTGAGAATTGAAATGTGTTGGGAAGATTCTCGCGTGAGATATGTTATCGTCTACACAAATGACATAACAGTTAAATGGCATCATGTTTACTGTTTAGCTAGTAGAGTAAATATATTTTTATAAGGGAATGTTCAAAAGGTAACACTTACCTTTCCTATGTAGGTTTCAACCTTTGGCTCTATCACCATGTTTGTCATGTCTTTGTCATTAATTTCATTCATGTGGGGAATTGTTGAAAAATGAAAGAAATTAATAAATTTAATCAATAAATGATTCAAAATTTAGAGCTTGTCTGTAATTCCGCGAATATCCTATAAGCCAAACCTTAAGATTCCAAAGGTCAACAATTGGGTTTCCCTCCTATATAAGGGTGTCAGAGTCTTTCAGGATGAGAACACTCAAGTTTATCAAGTCTCAAATTTTTTGTTTGTCTTTTTCCTAATTTGGTTTTATTTCTCCTTCACTCTAGTATTTTGCTTTTTGTTATTTTGTTAATTGGTTTTATTTGGGCTAACCACCTTGATAAAGAAGAAGTGCAAATTTGACTTACAATCCAAACATAAGAAAATAATTTTCCTTAGCATTTTTTCTTTCCTCAATACTTTTTGTGAACCAAGCACAACCTTAGGCTTCATTTGGAACCTAAAAAATATCAGGGGAAGAAAAAAATTACTAAGGAAAATGATCTTCTTATGTTTGATTTTATCGTGAAAAATATAAAAGAAAATCAAATACAATAAAAATTTCTCAAAATTTTACATATTTTCTTAAGTTCCATACTGCACGTGGAGAGTCAAACAAATTAAATAGAGTATTTTATGGACTTACAAAAACAAATGGGTGTCAGACCAAGCTCCGATACCAGTTAAATATCCAACTCTCCTAAAAGCTCAAATATGTAGGATTTGAGTTTAATATGAATATTAGGCCTTTAACCATAATAGAGAAAAACAAATAAAATGTGTTTGAATAAAAATATAAAATTAATTTATTAGGTTTAAACCTATTTTTTTTATTTCCTTCAAAATTTTATTTTCTTCCACTTTTCCTCTATTATATAAGGAATAAGAAACTTAAAAATATATAAAAATTTGAGGATTTTTTTATTATATTTAATTTTATTTTATATTTTTCATGTTGAAATCAAATATGAAAAAAAATATATTTTTCTTAATATTTTTCTTTCCTAGTACTTTCCTAAGTTTCAAAAGAACCTTAATATTTTTGCCCCTTAACTTATTTCCTTTCCAACTCCACCACTGTTTACAAGGGTTAACAACATAAAAAGGCGAAACCTTTTCCTATTTGATGAGGATTATGACAAATAAAACTAAAGACTTAAAATCACATGCTTGGCAAGTTTTATTTTGGAAAAAAGGAAATAAAACTTAATCAAACATATGTTGTAAACACAATGTTTTAAAATCGAATGGGTGAATCGAACTGAAAAGTTAACGGCTCACTGCTCACTGGCTCACCTATGGTCGAACCGCGGTTGAACGGACGTAATAAATATATTATTTATATTTTAAAATATATATTAATAATCTTGTTATATTATTTATTATTTTTATATAAATAAAGTATTTTAAAAATTTATTTTAAAATATGTATAATGTTTAAATATGAAAACATATTAAAATGGAATATATTTATTTATATAAATATATAATTTTGTTAATATTTAAAATAATCATAATGACAAAGAGTTTCTATAGAGCCATTTTTCTGTGAACTTCTCATTCCATGCTCGAATTCATAAAGACGCTAGATTTAATTGAATTTTTTTAGTTACAAGTCTTCTAACCCTACAAGCTTTCTAATTCTAAGTAAAACGACATCGTTTCAATGTAAAAAGAATCAATACGACATCGTTTTAACTTGAAAAATATATATATATATATATATGAAAAATCGACGTATTGACCACCTATTTCGATCACGGTCACCTGCCGACCGCCTTCTGGCTTCACCGGTCCGACTCTGCTCACCAAACGTTTGCATTTGAATCGAATCGGCCAGATCTACCGACGGTCCACTACGGACCGGCCATCTGGTCCGATTTTAAAATATCAGTAAAACATGCTTAACCATCTTATATGATATGATTTATTGACATGAAAATATGGAGACGTTGGTAAGTTTGAATTACTTGTGATAAAAATAAACAATGACTTCAAAAGTAAACTTTTTTTTTCGATCAAGATTGACCATTCCACTATGTTCAAATTTTTTCTTACCAGATGCTTTGCCAACCATTCAAAGCAACTAAAATGAAGTCAAACTTACCAAATAAGACCACCATTGAAGTTTGAATTTCTATAATTGTGAATTTTCTATTTTCTTTCTTTCTTTGTTCTTTTTCTTTTCAATACTTTGTTCTATTGAGTTGGAGGAATGGTCATTATTGTATTGGAGTAATAATAGTAATGATGCTAGGTCATACCAAGAGTATTTTCAATTTTGACAAGTAGTGGGTGGAATCTTCCATTTTTATTTGTTTGAAGGAATGGTTTTCTTGTTTATTTGTCAAACATTATGACATTTGGGTTACGTTTGATTCTCCGAAAATGCCGGGCCAATAAAATAAGGAGGGATAATGGAAGGAAAAAAAAAAAAAAGTTAATCTTACCTATTATTTTTATTTACTATTTATAAATATAAAAATTAAATAATTTAAGAATATATGAGTTTTTATATAATTTTATTTATACTTAATTTTCTTTTAAATTTTTATTAGACAACCAATTATGATAAAATAAATCTTCTTAACATTTTTTTCTTTTGTTAATATTTTATGAGAATTTCAAAACTAACATGAACATCCAACAAAGCAGGAGTGAGGGTTGAAATGGGTGTACTATATTTTGGTATTTTACAACCATTTTTTTTGAAAGCTAAATATTTTAATAATGCTGCATAAATTGTCTTTTATTGAGATTTCGACCTGCGCCTACTCAGGCAGTACAGGCACCGCCTGTGGCCCCCCACGCCTGTGGCCCAACTATAATATTATAATACTAATATTATATTAATGATATATAATATGGGTTTCAACCTCTTAAAATGGCGTGAGCAATGGTGGTCAGTCTTTTTTTGCTGTGGCTATGTTGTTGACGAGTCTTCTTTATAACTACTCAGCTTATGCATGATTGACACGTTTCATTTTAATCATAGTTTGCTCCTGTGGCCTCGCTCGATAAAATTTGTGGATCATGGTAATTTATTTATTTATTTAAAAAAAGAATCATGGTAGTGTTTTCTAAATCAATTTCTTTTAAATACTTTTATTATTTTCTCGAATAAAATTATATTTGTTAGTTTAATATAAATTTAGTTGCTTTAGAGGCCCCGATATCGAAGAAACAAAGATCCAATGGAAAATAGAGTAATAAAAGTGAATACATGTAAGCTAGGGAAAAAAAATACATTTAATATATATATATATTAAATGTATATATATATATATATATATATATATATATATATATATATATATATATATATATATATATATATATATATATATATATATATATAATTTATTTTTCATTTAATTTTAATAAAAAACCAAATGTTTATGCATAAATATTCTTTACATATATAACCAATTATTTTTTAACAGTATTTTGTAGAATCAATTAAAATAACCAAGAAAAGATGAAATTTTTACATGTTTAATAATCAACTTTTAACATGGGACTCCCCTAAATTATAGCTCGTATAATTTGGATTTAGACTCGAAATTATATCGGTTTGGAACCTGGAAAAGTAAAATAGAGAACAAAAACGAAAGGAAAAAAAATAGAGAAAAATATAAAATAGATTCAAATTTAATAAATTAATTATATATGTTTATTCAAACTCTTTTATTTATTTTATTATATAAAGATTAAGAAATTAAAAATATTAAAATTTTGATTAGTTTGATTTTATATTTTTTATGTAAACCAAATATAAAAAATTATTTTTGTTAATATTTTTGATTCTAAACTAAGGGATACTTCTGATAATGCATTTTATATTATATTTATAAACTTTATTGTATTTATTTTACCGTATTTATAAATATTAGATATGAAAGAAGGGTTGTTTAACGAGGTGAAAACTATAACCTCATTTTTCTAAACTTTTTTTGTTAGTCTTTTTTCTTAAGTAACGGATGATGATTTCTTTTATTATTGACCGAAAAATCATAATTTTACACCTTTTTCATTGTTTTATTATTCAATAAAGTGATTATTTTACACAAATTCTAGGTTTTATTTATTTTTATGATTTATTCATCGTTTTGATGCGGCATATAGTTATCGTCGTTTTGATACAGTATTTATTTATCATTATCATGATATAATGTTTATTTGTGTAAGTGTTATCCAAATGTTTCAATTGCATACCGAATCCTATTAACGATGTCGGTGACTGTAGCATCCGCAGAAAGAAGTTTTTCAAAGTTAAAATTATTGAAATCCTACTTGAGGTCGTCAATGTCACGGTAAAGATCGAACGACTCCAAGAATTTTATTATCGGTAAAAATATATTGTAAAAAATATCGACGCTGACATCTATTATCAATGATTTTGCATCTAAATGCTCAAGACAATGTTTTATGAACATTTGTATGCTTAATCTAAAATTAAATGTTTTATTTCGATTGTAAAAATATTTTATTTGTTAAGTCTAATAAAAACTACAATTCTACAAACATTTTTTTATTATGTACAATTTGGAACTTTAATATATACATTAGGGGCCCTTATTTCATTTCGCCCGGCCTCAAAAATATCGTGACCGCCCTCGTCAACTGGGACATTTTTCATTCCTATATTCAACTTGTTTAAACTAGGACGATCTACCACATAAATTAGATACGATAGACATAATTTCCAACAAATTTAAGTGCAACAAATGGGGATTAATCAATTAATGAACAAAGACTTTGAATGGTTATTACTATAAAAAATCAGGCATAAGAATCTTAATATCGTCTTTGGTTTTCAAAAAAATTCGGGGAAGAAAATAAAAGATGAGTTTAAAGTCAATAAATTATTTTGATGTATATTTTTTGAACTCATTGTATTTATTTTTCTCATTAAATTTTTTTAAATATATAAAATTTTGTTATAAATATTGTATAAATATTGATTTGACCCACTCATAATGACACACACTGACACAATGCTATTCATTTATGTAAAGGCTTTCGCCTTCTACTATTAACGTATCATTTATGAAAGGTTACTACATGCAAGGTGCCATAATGTTTTTTTCACAAAGTTTTTTCCACTATGTGCTCCTATAACAGTTTCAACGCATGAAATGTAAATCACGAATTCTCTCGAATTCTCTCTTTGTCTCTTCCCTTATCTCTCTAATTCTCGATTTACAACACGTTATCGCACGAAAGCTCGCATTTAAAAGGCGTAAAACTTAAAATGTATATTTCTTAATTTTATTTTATTTTGTATTTATTTATTTATTTTGATCAATCTTCCATAGCCTAAGCTATGATGAAACCACTGGCCGATAGCTTGAAACCATCTTTAAGATTAATATACCTTATAGTCCGGGAGTTAATAGACCAATCTTCCATGAAGCTATCCAATATTATTCCTTCGTAGTCCCAACTAATATTCAAGCCCGTCTGAAGACAAAAAACTAAGTCACCGGGCCGAAACTCGATAAGAAGAAGGCTATTGCAACAAAATACTCAGCCTAAGCTTGAAGATAAAATAAAATAAAAATAAAAAAAAAATTTATATATCTTCAAGCTCGTTTGAAGACAAAGAAAAGTCCTATCACCTAAGCCGGCTTTAAATAATAATAATAATAATAATAATAATATTTCTGATATTTTATTTGAATATATATATATATATACATAATAATAATATTATTATTATTTTTATAACTTTTAGAAGGATAGTTATATACAATCTCGTTTATCTTTGAATAAAATAATAATCAAATTTTTAGGAGATTCGAACCTTGGATCTAAAAAATTTTGATCTCAAAATGCTACCACTTGAGCTCAATTAATACTTTATTAATAAATTTTAACTTGTAATTCTCTATATTCTTTTACTTTATTAATATATTAATTATTTCAGAAAATGTCCAACATTGTCAAGCTTCAATTTGCCATTTTGACATTTCGAAAGCAAAATTATTTATCTTCGATTCTCGATGTCAAATCCACTTAATGCATGTTTTAATTCGGAAATACTATCAAAGAAGGAAATACCGCATCCCTGCAGGATCGCGCTAAGGCCTTAATATTCCTTCGCCATCATATTGATGGAGGCTTGAAAAGTGAATATCTAACGGTCAAGGATCCATGATCCTCCTCGACGAAGTTCAAAGAACAATACCCCAACAACCGTAGGTTGGAACTGCTCAAAAATTATCCGAAAGGCACATGGCCACATAACAAAAGGTTTATGAGATCGAATGTTACATATGTGGAATGAAGGTCACCGGTCTCGCACTGTGATAACCAAGCATTTGGTTGACCTTTATCAGACCTTCATGAAAGGAAAAGACAAGCAAATTGAAACAAATTTTATTGACAGAATAAAGACACTATGGATCCTGATGATCCTTTCTTTGATGATGATGGTGCAATACCTTTAAAACATTTTGATGTTTATGATTTCTTCGAGGATCCAAGTGAAAATCTGCATAATTTGATCGTGGTGGTAAATGTTTATATGATTGACGATAAGATTATTATATTACTTTTCTTATAAGTTATTTATCTAATGCAAACTTTGATTTTATATCTACATTTTGTTTTTCTTGAAGATATATGGATTTCTCTTCCAACTTGATCAATTATATATCATCTGCTGGAGATGAATGTCTTGTTGACTGTGCCACAACCCACACAATCCTACGGAATAAGAAATATTTTTCAAACTTAACATTAATTTCATCTAATGTCCAAACTATCTCAAAACCTGGCTGACCTAATTAAAGGTCTTAAGAGCTACAATCGGGTTTCGCTTAATGGGTGTACCAAGTTCCAAATTAATAATGCCCTTTATTCTAATAAATCTAATAAATTTACTTAGCTTCATGATATTCAACTGACATCACATCAAACTATGCATCGTGACGGAAATGAGTATTTACTCATTACTTCTATTATTTTTGGGCAAAAACAAATCTTGGAACAAATGGTATTTCTTTATCATGTGGTTATATCAAACAAACTATAAGACCTATTGAACCCATGCTATAATAAAACCGTAAGTTCAATGACTCTAAAGCATTTATATTATGGCATGAACGGCTCGACATCCGGGACTTCCATGACGCGTGATAGTTACAAATTTAATGGGTATCCATTAACAAAGGTGATAAATTTTAACATCTCATGATTTTAATTGTGCCGCTTGTTCAAGGCAAATTGATTGTTGTGGACCATCTTTACTAAAGTCAGGTCTCGACTCCCCGCTTTCTAACGATTCAAGGGATATTCAGGGCCTATTCACCCCACCCAAAGGGACCCTTTCGCTATTTTACGGTCTTAATTGATGCGCCCACCTCGATGGTCCTACGCATGCCTCTCTTTCTACCAGGAATGTCGCGTTTGCTAGATTACTAGCTCAAATAATTCGACTAAGGGCCCAATTTCCTGATCACCCTATCAAGACAATTCGTCTTGATAATGCTGGTGAATTCTCATCTCAAGCCTTCCTTAATTATTGCATGTCAATTGAATAAAATGTTCAATACCCAATTGCTCATGTTCATACTGTAACGGGGTCATTTAACTTCATTAAACGTCCGCGCTAATTGCTGGGACCTTTTACTTTTGAAAACCAAATTGCCTTTATCGGGTAATGGGCATGCATATTCATGCGCGGCACTCCGCCTACCACCTACAAAGAAATCAGATTTATCACCATTCCAACTTGTTTTAGGTTACCAACCTAATATTTCACATCTACGTGTTCGTCAGGCCGCTTAGGTTCCTATTGCTCCCACACACGACCTAAACTAGGTCCTCAACGCCGCCCCTGCATTTGCGTCAGTTTTCAATCCTCATCTATTATCACCTATGTCGGTCTCTCATTGTGTGAGGTTTTTATCGTCTCGATTTGCAGATTGTTTCATTTTAATGAAAATGTTTTCCCGCCTTATTGTGGGGAGGAAAGCCAATTCTATAAGAATGGCGAAAAATTACATGGAATGAATCATCTTATCTCATTTGACCTCCCACAAAGTTAATCCGACCAGTATGCTCAAAGATAATTCATTTACAAGAGATTCAGAATCGACACTGGATGATTTATCGTGATTCAACAAAAGTTACAAATCACATATACCAAATTTCGCAAATATCCTAAAGATTTAATTGGAAATTCCAATGGAAAAATTGAAATATAGCATGGCTAATGAGCCTAAGCCACAATTAAAACGTACACTCTGGCTCAAAAGACACAATTCCTAGAAAAAGAAAAAGGCAATTTAATACTCCCGCTATGACGCTCCCGAAGAGCATACAAATGAAAAGGATTGACAAATATAAATAACAGAACTAATAAATTTCGGCAGAGGCATCAATTGATCAGTTATCTCATGAGTTTGTACCGCACATAACAATGAAGAAATCTCTATCAATTATATACATAAGGTAAAACTGAATCAAATACTACCCTTATATGATGCTTTTTTCTTTCCAAGGGCTGCATATCATAAATAATGATGAAGATCAAGAGCCACAAATATAGATGAATGTCAGACGTCAAATGATCGGGTTAAAATGGAAAGAAGCAATTCAAACAGAGTTAAAGTCCCTGGCTAAACGAGAGGTATTTGGACCAGTAGTTCAAACACCTAAAGACATAAAACCTATTGGATATAGATGGGTCTTTGTTCGAAAGCGAAATGAGCAAAATAAAATAGTGCGATATAAAGCACGCCTGTGGCCCAAGGTTTCTCACAAAGACCTGGAATTGATTACGAGGAGACATATTCTCCGCACGGATGCAACTACATTTCGCTATTTAATATATTTAGCGCCTCAAGGACTTGATATGCGGTTGATGACGAAATACAAATTCATTTATATACCCTGTATACTAATATATATGAAAATCCTCGAAGGATTCAAATCAGCTCAAGTAATGAATTTAAAACCACGGCATATATTCAATCAAGTTACAACATCTTTATATGGATTGAAATGTACCGTCGAATGTGGTATAATCGCTTAAGCCATTATTTACTCAAAAGAAGGATACGCTAATAATTCACCTCGGTCTACGCGTTTATCAAGAAAGTATAAATCGAATTTGCAATTATTGCGGATATGGATGGATTTGAATTTAATCGACTCAAGAGCCTATCAAAACAATTGACTACTTAAAGAAGGAATTTGAAATGAAAGATCTTGGGAACAAAAAAATATTGTCTCGGCCTGCAGATCGAGTATTGTTCAAATGGTGTATTAATCCATCAATCAACATATACGTAAAAGTCCTCAAGCGCTATATGGATAAATCACATCCCCTTAGTTCCCATGGTTGCTAGGTCACTAAGTGACTAAAGATCCGTCTTCACTTTAAAGAAAAAAAAATGAAGAATTATCATCCCGGGCAATTATATCTTAGTGCAATTACACTAATGTATCTTGCAAATTATACTCACTGCATTGCTTCTTTTTCAGTTAATTTACTAGCAAGATACGTCACTTCCAACTAAAAGGCACCGGAATGGAATTAAACATGTATTAAGATATCTCCGTGAACACGTGGACATGAGATTACTTTATTCTAAGACATCGAACCACAATTGTTTGCCATGTATGCAGCTATCTTCTGACCCTCACAAAGCCGATCACGCATGCGACATATATTTACTTATAAATACCGCTATATCCCGAGACGCGAAAACAACCATGGTGGCCACCTCCTCCAATCATTCAAATACTTGCCATGAAGCCAGCCGAGCATGTGTTCGGGTCGAGATCCGCGGATACAACACACGATAATCATGGATTATCTTCTCTATTAAGAATGAAACCACGCATTATATGAAGATAATACGTATGTATTGCGCAAGTCAAAGAGGATATATTAAAGGTGATCGAATCCAAGCATTATTTCACCAAAATTCTTCTATACTCATGAACTTCAAAGTAGTGGTGATCAATGTGCAAATGTATAAGGTCCAATGATAATCTAGCGCATTTATTTCATAAAGCATCGCCATCGTAACGCTCAAGAAACTTGTGCATCGGGACATATGGCGCCAACCTAAAGATCTCCGCACGAAGTATCATGTCACTATCGTGGGAGCATTGTTAAAGATATTAGTATATCAGATTTCTTTTTTCCTTCGCCCGTGCTTTATCCCATCGGGTTTTACCGCAAGGTTTTAATGAGGTAAGATTTAATAATTCGCATTTCGCTATTCACTGGGGAGTGTTATAAATATCGTATAAATATCGGATTGAATCTAATTACTAATGACACACCGATTACAATGTCATTCATTTGGCAGCGCGCCTTCTCACTATTAACGATTACTTATGTAAAGGCTGCCTTCACTATAAGCCTATAAATAGGCCTCCATAATCAAAGATGAATGTAAATCACTAATTTCCTCCGAATTCTTCGGTCTATTCCTTATCTCTCTCTAATTCTTTTGATTTACAACAAATTTAATTATATTTGAATATTTTTGCATCTTGTGTAGTCAGACCAAATATAAGAAAACAATATATTTATTTAAAACATGATCCCAAAATTGTAAATGTAACTCATCCCTTTATTTTTTAATAATCCATTTTGGACATGAATGCCTTTTATTATTTTAAGTATTTAAATGTATATCTCAAAAAAAAGTATTCAAATGTATAGTTTTTTAAAGGAAAATAATTTCGATTCAAACTTACAACAAATCTATAACCAAGATAATAAATTACTAAAAACTATAAATGATGAACAATATAATATTTACGACTCAAGTTCTTTAATATATTAACAACCATAATATGATATATTCAATTGATGAAATTCGTTTTGTTTGTCTAAATCACTGCCACAAAAATAAAGCGTTGTAATAAGACGATAATAAATCAAATGTCGTAATAAGACAACAACAACACGAAAAACAAGAGGAATAACCATTTTATTAAACAATAAAATGAAATAAAGATGCATAAGAATGATTTCAGGCAAAAATTGCCAAAAAATCACTTTTTCTTGCTTGAGAAAAAAGGGATAGAGGAGAACAAGATGAAAGAAAACGAGGGGTAAGGCGGTTAGGGTTTTTTCAGTATCTTTTTCTATTAAATGTATAGTTATTTTTACAATAAAACAATGAGGACATTTGTAGTAAAATGAGGTGAGAAATTATATTTTTGAAACCAAACATAATCTAAATAAGAATTTTTATTAACTTAAAAAGTAAATATTACAAACAAAACCAAGACAACATTTTACCAAAGAATGTTCAATTAATTGAGGTTTTTTTTCTTTTCTTCCCTTCAAATCAATAGCTAATAAGCTATAGTTATAGCCTGTTCTAAATACAAAAGTCTCGTTAATCAATGATTTCTCTTATATTTTAACGCTTTTATGAAAAATAATGAAACTTTATCTAAAAAGCTTAAGAAATATTGATTTTGGACTTGATTTCTTTTAAAATATTTAATTTTATTTTTTGAAAGAAGTAAAATGATATATATATATATATATATATATATAGAGATATATATATATATATATATATATATATATATATATATATATATATATATATATATATATATATATATATTGACAAATTAGTAAAATGATATTGGCTTCTAACTTGGAATGAGTGCATAATCTAAACTGACTTCTTGCATTTACTTGTGTGTGTGTTTTTTTTTCAAAACTTTTATTGAAAAGCAATCTGTTTTCAAATTCAAAGTTATTTATTTTATATTAATTATGATTTATTATTGATTTTAATTTGAATAAAAAATCAATATGTTGTTTTTCTTTATTTTTAATATTTCAAATAAATAAAAAAATATCATAAAAATAGATAATCTAATACTTAATATTATTAAGCATTATTTATTTTAAGTTCTATTTAGAATTAAATAAAAATATAAATTCAATATCATAAATTGTATGAAACTGACTTTAAAAAAAGTCTTCAGTCTTGTTAGATTATTCATTACACTTGAATAAACTTAGCTTCTTAAAAGTTTGATATTTTAACTACTTAAAAATAGGTGTTTGGCAACCAACTTAGTAGTTTATTTTAATTTATTAAATATCTTGTTTATTTAGTAAAATAACTTATGTTATGAATTAAAACAAAAGAACTTTAAATAAAAAAATAAAACAATTATTTTACTTTTTTTTTTTGCTTCAACTTGCCATAATTATTTCTAGGATCATCTCTTTTATTTGTCTACAACTCCATTATTACTCGATCTCCTTTACCCTAATTATAATTTATGTAAATAAATAAATGAATTGGATGGTCTAAAATAATTTTTTAGCTATTTTTATCAAACAATCTTCATAGTTAAATAAATAACGAAGTCATAAGTTTGAAATCAGCAACTGAATTATAATTTATTTTTAAATCAACTTAAATAATTAAATAATAGATAATAAATTTTATCAAATGAGTCGTGAATGCGTACTTAATTTAATTGATTTTATTTAATAATTACTAAAGCCAATATCAAAGGAAATATTGATCTTTAAAACATCGTAGATGACTATATTTTTTGAAGGTTCATTCATTCATATGAAAGATCTTATTTGTTTCTTTTTTGAAAAGAAAAAAATAGCAAATCTTTTTATCAAGCAACAATGTTTACCAGTTCGGTTTTGACTATCAACCATAACTATTCAATTACCGTTCTATATTTTTTTCTTTGGGTAAAAGAAGATTAAGAAATAAAGTTTTTACAAACACGATTAAAAAGATAATTATAATTATTTTTAAAACTAATATTTGTAACATCTCTACCAAAGTTTGAATACCTTACATTTAAATCTAAACATTAATTTTTTTTGTAAACAATGGAATAGTTCTATTTACTTCTATAAACATGATGATACCTTGGCAAATATTTAGCAATTAAAACAATTTTCAAATATCTTTCATTAATAACATAATAAATCCAATGGTATTAATTAGGGGTCGGCATGGTTCGATTAACCAAACCGTGATACAAAATAAAAACTGACCATCGGTTTTTGATTTGTTATTTACATGAACCAAAAACCTAACTATTAATATGGTTAACCAAATCTTCGGTTAACCATATATAGGTTTTTCGATTAATCATAATTAAAAAATAAATTTATAATTCCATAATTATATATTAAAATTCAAATTATAATAATAATTATAAATGTAATTAAAATGCAAAGAAAAAAATGAATACAACCTATTTATTTGCGATTCCATGACACTTATGCATTTATAATACATCTATAAATAATATATGAAATGCATGAAATTAGATAATTTAATCCTAACTTTTTTTAATCAACCACATATTAACAACTTCAATAAAAAAAAAACCTAATCCAAATAAATCACAGTCTATTACCTTAGTTTTGAGGAAAATGATAAAAGTTTAAAGAAAAAAAAAAGTAAAGTGACAACAGAAGGAGAAAGTCATAACTTGTATAAGTTGGGAAACCTATTATATATATGTATATATATTTGGTTAACCGAAACCATGGTTTCTGTATTTTGTAAACAGAAACCTAAACAAAAAACTCATGAGATTATAGAAACAAAAACCAAAAACCAAACTGTTTTCAGCTTTTGATTTTTCGACATAGGTTCGGTTTTTTGTGATTTTTGTCCATCCCTTAGTATTAATCTTCTCTTATTATAGTAATCTATAATTATTTTTGAGTCACCTTCAATCTTTAAGTCCAAAAAACCTTTATTATCATCTTTTAAAACTAAACATTCAGCAACAACAACCAAGGATTTGCCTATATAGCTCTATGAGCCATTTAATAATTTTATTAAAGTCTATGCTTTTTAAAACATTGTGTTTACTTGTTTTTTTTTATATGGATAACAGAATATTGTTGGAGTTTTTTTTGATATGGATAACAGAATATTGTTGGAGAAAACGGAAGCCAAACAAGCCCTAGAGGAATATATTCAAATATTTATTCCTTGATCGTAGTGGAAGCACGGTAGAAAACACCAAATTGAACAAACAAGGAGCTTCATCAATATTTCATTGCCAGAAGACCCCAATCATCTGGGTGTGCTTTCATATATTGAAAAATCCTGAAAATCACCTGAAATTTAAGAACAAGTACTCTTTTGATTACAGATAACAGATGTCCTCAACTTCAGAGTTTAGTTTCAAAATGACCCTTTTATTAAAAAAAAAAATAATTTATTGCTTTTAACCTTCTTTTCAAATTCATATTCGCTAGAACCTTCCCAAACTCAATGTTAAATCTAGTATCTTTATAACTAAAGTCATAATTGACAACTCCGGTTATCCCTTTAATTAAAAATTAAAACCGTTATTGTCAATCATAGCTTCCATTCAGTGGTGGGTAATTACTAATTATGACTTTAGTTAAAAAATGAAACCGTAATTACCTCTTTAGTTCAAATATGAAGAAGCTAGATTCAACATAAGTTTATAAAAAAGACTAACTTCAATATAATTTTGAAAGGAGGGTTAAAAGTAATTTTTATAAATAAAAGGGCGATTTTGACCCAAAGCTCCCAACTTCAAATATGAAAGAGCAAGAGCAATCTTTTATATGTGTGTGTATATATATATATATATATATATATGAAAGAGTAACATACAGAGGTAGAACAGAGAGATTTACCTGAGAAAAAACATAGAGACACCCAGAAGAGGCTGTGAAGTTGCAGATCTTCCAAACACATTCTGAAACCAGACCGCCATTATAATTCAGACCATTGCTTGTATCAAAGACAAACGAAGAACCCACCATTGCAGTTGCAGCAATCAAAGTAGCCAACAAGATTACTAGTTTCTCTTGTCCAGTGTTTCTTAAACAATAAAGCAAAGTACAATAAGATGATTGAGCTGTGGATGACGATTCCTTTCCGATCCTTCTCTGAGACCGACCGGAAAAGAAAAGCTAGGCCTCTCATCATTATCGAACCCACACAGATAGGTTCCTGCAAACACATAAAACCCATCAAAATTTTGATCAGAGGTCGGATGAACGTCAAAAGAATCAAACGTAATTTGGCATTACCTCTCTGTTATTCAAAAAATCATGGACACATACAAACAAACAAGAAACTAATCAAACAGAAGATCAAATCACGACCTCTCAATCTCCCCAATGTACAGAAGAGATAACATTCCAATACCTCATAAGCGAACCGTTTTGGTTGCTGATTTTGAGGAGGTTTAGCTTCTGGGTATCGAGGACTCGGGGTTTTCACGGCAGAAATGACTGATTTCTTGCCGCGCCGGAACCGAATTTTCTCGAGGATTCTGGCGAATTTGGATCTGAATGGCGTGCGGTTTTTGCCAGGTCCGCGTTCGGATCTAGCTTTGAGGGAAAAAGAGCAGATCTTAAGGAAGACTGAGAGTCGGAAGAACTTGAGAGAGGGTATAATTTGGGTGGCCTTGAGTCTGAAGTTGAAGTTCTTGGCCTTGGCATGAACTTGGAGACTCCATGGCTGCTTCTGCTGCTCTTGATTTGCCTGCATATGGTGCTCTCATACGAGAATTCAACGATCTACTGGTTAATAGCCGTTGAATCCCTGAATTTTCCTTTTGATTTTAAATTTTGAATCCCTCATCCTCTCTGCTCATCACCAATTGGGTTCAGCGCTCGGGCTGGGCCATGAAAACTATGGGCTCGTAAAGTAGGGTGGCAGCGTCAAGGCCTCAACGGTAGTATGATTATAAGGAAATAAACTCAAAGCTTTAAACATTTATTAAATTTTTAATAAATTTATTCCTTGTATTTTAATTAGTATTTACTACATTTATCTTTTTATAAAAATTTGAAAATGAAGTGCATATGAAAAAAGCTGCAAGGGACCTTTTTCCTTTAGAATTATCCAAAAATATTCAGAAACTTTAAATATCACAAGCAAAATCCGTACTAAATTGATCAGGTTGGTAATCCATAAAATAATTATGTAATAATACTATGGCCTGTTTGGGGTTGCGATGAAAAAAAATGTGATTTAGAAACGTGCGTTTAATAAATTGTGATTATAAAACTGTGTTTTATAAATAGTAGGACACGTTTGGTTAAAGTTACTGTGATGTAGAATTGATGTTTTTACATGTTTGGTAAAACTATAATTAAAAGTGTGATTCAAATATAAAATTATCAAAAGGGATAATTATTCATACATGTATCTTCAATTTTAAATATAAAAGTTATTTGAGCAAGCATTTTGTCTGTTAAAATAAAAAAAAATCATGACGCACTCTCAATTTTTTCATTAACGAAAAGCAGCCTTACTTATTTTTTATAACCGAAGCTTTAAATCAAATCGATTGACCACCATAGATTTTTGAAATTAAGGCCTGCTTTGGGGTTCATGATTAAAACCGCTTGAGGTAGCAAAATCGTTTTAGTCTAAACGCACTCGACGTTTCGGTTAATTTCAAAATCTATGGTGGTCAATCACAATTTGATTTTAAAACTCACTTTATAAAAGGTGTAAACTTGTTTTTCTCACTAATAAAAATTGAAATTGGCGATCACATTTTTTTTATTTTCTTTGGACAAAAATAACCCCAAATAACTTTTATATTTACACGAACCAAATATAAAGTTTCCAAACTTTTTTACGTATCGTTACCCTTCGCAAAACTTCTCACTCCTAATACTATTATTCTTCGCGACCTATATCTAATATTTAATAAGACGACAGAAAGCTTCTCGTGATTGTCGTTTCAATTCCCTTTACCAGTAGTGTTTTTAGTTTTTTCTTCATATATATTTAACTATTACTGCTTATTTACATCGTTATTGTTTTTTATGAACATTAAATTAATTGAGATGTGACTCATGAATTAGCTAAATATAGGAAAATTTAAAGACGTAGCTTTATCAATGCATTTACAAATTAACCTAATGAAAATCCTGATTTCTATGTTAAATTTTCAATCGAAAGTTATTAGCTGAAAAATAAATTACTTGGAGCTTTTAGGGTTTGCCTTCAAGTTTGATGAGTCAAAGAAATGGATCTTAAATTATTTGTTTTTGTTATAATTGCAAATATTGAAATGTTAAATTAACAATTTTTATGTTTTTAATTATTTCATATTGAATATTATAATGAATTTTTTGGTCATCACTATTATTTTTTTTATTATCATTATTGTATTAACAACATTATTTAAATTATTAACATTTTCTCAATATCAAAAGGAAGATACATGTATGAATAATTATCCCTTTTGGTAATTTTATATTTGAATCACACTTTTAATCACAGTTTTATCAAACATGTAAAAACATCAATTCTACATTGCAGTAACTTTAATCAAACGTGTCTCACTGTTTTGTAAAACGCAGTTTTATAACCACAGTTTGTTAAACGCACGTTTCTAAATCGCACTTTTTTTCATCGCAACCCAAACAGAGCCTAACCAAACATCCCAAAACTGCGTTTAAACTTAAAACACAGTTTTGCTACCTCAACGCAGTTTTAATTGCAACTCCAAACAGAGCCTATATCTGTAACTGTCAAAAAGAGCTTTAAAAATGGAGTTTTTAACATTTTTAGTTTTTTTCTATAATACCAGAGTTATTAACTACGACATTAACTTTAAAATATTTTAATGTCACAGTTAATGATTGCGTCATTGTTGTTTATACACTAGTTTGAACATTATTTATTATAATTTCTAAACTATTTTAGTAATTAAAAAAAAAAGAAAACCTAAATACATCAAAAGCTCTTAAAAATGTCTTCCAGTTCCAAGTTGACGGCTATAATTTCAAGTTCAAAGGACTAATGACACTTGATTAATTGCGCTCTTGTGGGGTAAACTACAGATGTATACTTTAGTATTGCACTATTGTGAGCATTTCCAAAGAAATGCGAAAGAAAAGCTTGAAAAATGGGAGCACTAAACAAAAAACTCGCTCAATAATGCGAGCAACTTCAAGAAAACATCGGCAATGAACAAATAATAATATTCAAAGAAATATCGAATCCATCGATAGTTGAATATCGATATACGCAGAAGATCTCTAAAGTAGCTTATCTAAAATCAAGATCTAAAGCTATATTTTTACTCCCAAAAGTCACTTTTTGAGATTTAGCTGTTTTAATAGAAAGATCTCCAAGAAATGTGGAAGATCTAAAATTTTATATATCCTAAATCTATTCCAATTTTACTCTTTCTCTTTCTTAATAATTACATAATGTATCTTTCATTTATTTATATCACTCTATACACTATAAATTTTGTCACAGGCAAAATCTTAATTTTCCATCCTTCAACACTTATTGCTGGAATAGCTTTCTGAAGAATATTTAAGCAAATATCGCTAAAAACTATTCACTAAGATTACGCTTCCCATTATCTGCTCATCATTGAGCCTCGCTTCAATTTAAAGATTCATATTTAGCCTTTGCTTCATCGGCCGAGACGCCTACGGAAATTTCCATTTCCTGGCATTGCGATATCGATTAATGGCCAAGATACGCATGCAATTATTAAAGACGAATAAAGAAATCAATAAATTTAAGATAACTAAAGTTTTATGATGCCACTGGCTGAGCTAACACCCTTAGCCTTTAAGCCTAAATCTCAAAAAAATCGCTGAAAGAGAATATACCAGATATCGATCTGCTAACTATTGAAGATGCTCTTAGTTGGTAATAAATTAAACATGTGAAGATGTGAGATGGCGTGATGAATGAAGTATAAGAGCTTATAATAGAAAATAATCAATCAGCTTTCTTTGTCCTGTCGTTATCTGATGGTCCGTGGAGGGTTAAAATTCATACTTTCATAGCCACCTTTGCAGTTGAAGGATTTAGAAACAATTCAATCAATGAGGTAGATAGATCACAGATGCAGCTGGTCCACTGATAATTAATTAATGTCATCCATACCCACAACACAAATTTCACAGGCCGCATTGCTAAATGATCACTATCACTATGACCTTTCATTCACCAATGCACACCCAGAATTAGATTGGGCTCTCTCTGGTTGTTACTTGTTAAAGTTGGGAACTTGGGTGTCACCAATTTTGTCCTACCCGACCTAAAATAATGACTTGCTCAGTTTTAAAATGCTTAATATTATTTATTCTAGGGTTTTGTTTTATTCTTCTTTTTTTTTAATCAACCCCAATACTCCGATCTATTACCCATATTTAGAATAATGAAATTCTCTTTCTCTATATCCGTGGTTTTTTGTTAACTATGATTTTTCCATGTAAATACACCGCCTGTTTGTTATTGTTTTTTTTTTTTAAATTGTATTATATTTTCAAAAACAAAAAAATAGGAGAATACTGCTGGCTGCGCTTTTTGTTTCTAAAACACAAAGAATACAAAATGATGTTTCGCTTTTAAAAACTATTCTCAACATGGGCCAAGGGTCAAAGCAACCAAAACACGCTTTATTTACAAGTTAACTATTTTTTTGTTTCAAAACTTAAAAATGTTAAACACAAAAAAACATGCATGTTTGAATTTAGTGTTACATCTCTAGTACTTGTTCTAATTGTTTTTGAGAAGAAAAATAAAAAAATAAAAATAAAAACTGTACCCAAACAAGCCCTATCTTTTTCTTGCTTTTGGTTAATTTTTCTTTTTGCCTCCTCTAATTTAATCTTTTTTTTTAATACCGATTAAAAGAAAAAAATCAAATAGAGAAAAAGGAAGCTTGTGTAATGCACCAACCAATTAAAAAACCTTGTAGTCTTGGTGAACCGTGTCCTCTAGTATTTGACTATTGATCCATTTGTTCAGCGATGAAGAGAAATCAGAAGCATTTGGGTTTGATGCATATATTGGTGTACTATGAGTTTTACTGAAATCATCAGAGGGGAAAACAACATTTTAGCAATTTGGAATCAGAGAGAGAGTTCACTGCTGGGTGCATGCATGAGTGAGTGATGGACACAAAAGAGATGTAGCCTAAGAGGAGGAGGAGGAGGAGGAGGAGGCTGAATGCCTGAATTCGAACTTCGAAGGCCAATCATTATTATTATTATTATTAACTTGTCCCATGGACAGCAATGAGGATGGTAGACCTTGGTAATGGTGGGTGCCTGCCTGGTGGACCCCATCGATCCCCCATTCGGCTGTGGCTGTGACTGTCGACTACCGGGACAACCTGATCACCTCACCTCAGCCCCAGCTGCGTTTGAAGTTGTTGTACTTGTTGGGCGTTGCTCAAGCAATGAGTGGCGACAATTTGGGCAGGATGAGTGTGACACCAGCCATGTGTCTATGCACCTCACATGGAACCCATGATTGCATTTCGGCAACACCCTCACCTTCTCCCCCTCCTCGAACTCCCCCAGGCAAATCGGACATTCCGTCCACGGAATCTCCACTCCCGCCCCGTAAACCGCCACCGGAATCTGCCGCAGAGCTCGCTTCTTCAGCCCCGTATCACCTCGCCCCTGCGACCCCGGCGAGAGCCGTCGGCTGCAGCGCATGGCGCACCGCACGATTGAGTTGAGCCCTAGCGCGCCTATCAGCGCGCAGAGCAAGGCGGCTAGGATTATCACCATGTTTGTGTCGAAGTTCGTCTCGTTCACGAACGCCTCATGAGTGCTGTTCCCGTTCCCGTTCCCGCTCCCGCTAGGCTCCTGGAGCAGGAGACGATGATGGTGAAAAATCGGATTCGCCATTTCTGGCTTCTACCCGGCCGGCTGAGGTGAAAACTTTAAGTAGCTGCCCGAGAAGTAAAAAGGGGGAAAAAGTCTTGACTATGTTTTCTGCCTTATTCTCTCTAATTGATTCAATTATATAGAAAAAAGACGAAGGTTGTTCTTCCGAGTTACAGCAATGTTGTCGAGATTCCGACTAGAAAGGGACACAGAAAGAGCATCTTCATTGTCTCTAGCTCTAGGATAAGGGGAAGAAAAGGGGGTAATTTGCTATCCGAATAAGGGACCGTTTGCTGCACGATTCCAGCTTCTCAATCAGAAATGGTCCTCTCGAACCAAAACCCAACAACAACAAGGCAAGAAAAGGGGGAGAAAAACTCTACAAAGAGGATGAACCTGGAAGAGGAAACAACTTTTCACAGCCTTACCGGAGCTTTTCATAATTCATTGTTGCAGACTGTAAGTGATCATGACTACCTATTCTCTCCCCTTATCATCCACATTCATAGTAGAAGACTGAACTTTGTGGTGGAGAGAACTTGATAAGTGATGATTGTAGGCTTTGAAGGGGTCAAGATAGATGGATAGATATATACAAGACAGAAACCAGAAGATACACAGTGAAAGGGAGATACATATTTGGGACCATTTTTTGCCTACCTAATCATGATCAGCAACTTTATAAATCCTAATCCTTAGTACCAAATCCCAACTCCACAATTGTAAATATCATACCTATTCCAGATTCCCCCACTCATCACTGCCGTTGGGTTAGATGGTCTGCTGTATGCTATCATCTGTCATTGTTTCATTTGATGACGCATACCTTTAGAGATCATGGTTAGATTGATAAAACCATAATTAAATGAAACAAATTAGATGTGTCCATTATAAAAAATAAAAAATAAAAGAAAAAAGAAAAAAGAACAACCTCTCTTTCCAACTTTTCCCTTTTACCCTCTGCTGGCATGGTCACACAAAGTAAACCCTTCTGATGTTTCCTCTTTTCCATGATGTTTACTGTCCTGCCCTTTTTTGTGTTGCACAGTTTATCATGCATGTGATTGATTTCACTTTTCATTTAGAAATTATAAAAGAGGGTTTTATCTTTTCTTGTATAGACAGAGTCTTGCTAAACACATAAATATTGATTAGAATAGATCTACACCAGCATGAAGAGGGACTAAACCCTTGGAACAAAGTGATGCATGGACCATCTGGTGGGTCATGGACCATCTTGTGGTCAGCATATGGCCTGACCCGCGATGGCCGGTGGCACGTATAGCCGCTAATTATGGTAGGATGGATTGGCTTGAGGGTGGGCCCCGGATTGGACAAAATCTAACACATGGACCTTCTTGGTTAGCACCCCTGTGTTGACGTTCCATCACAGGCATATAGGTGTTGGACTAGATAATTTATGAAGGTAGGTATCAAAGAATGAGAAACTGTTGAGGGTTGGAAAAAATTGAATTTTTTTCTCGTTATGATTAGAAGAAGATAACCTAATATTTGACCTTAGGTCAACTGGGGCAAAGCCCATTTGACCCAACCAACCCAATTGGTGGAAATGGTTCAACCCCTCTCTTGTCTCCACCAGCCATGGTCTTCCATGGTTGATGGCCATTCCAACAACAGCTATTTGATTAAAGCAGTTTTTGAAAACACAGTTGGTGTTATTTGAAAACTGTTATTGGTATTTCAATTTACTGTTTTTTAGATTTTTCAGAATAAACAAAAGTGGAAACTATCCTTATTCTCCTTATTTTTTCAAATAAAAAACAGTTTTTAAAAACTGTAAACAAACAAGTCATAAATTTTGAAAATATAAGGGTGTGTTTAGTTCATATTTTTGAAAACTATTATTGAAAATAATTTTTGAAAACACAAAAAACATTATTTTGATGTTCATTAAAAATTGTTCTTGTTCTCTGAATTTATTGTTTTCTTTCTTCTTTGTGTTTTGCAGAAAAAAAAATTCTTTATGTTTTGCAGAACAAAAAAAAAAAAAAAATCATATTTTAACACATTGCTTGTACTATTTTTTAGAATATAAAAAGTTTAAAAAACAAAACCGAGCCTAACCTTTCATCAAATTTTATCTTATTTTGATAAATACTTGCATATTTTCTTATAAAAAAACCATTGTTTTTAAAAAGATAAATGTAATATTTAAAATGGTAAAGACATCTTTTTTTTTTTTTTTTTCTAAAATGAGTTATTTCTCAAAAAAAAAAAAAAAAAAAAAAAGGAAAAACATGGGATGGTTAGATTCACAAAGTATGGATTATTTGAGGGTTTTTAAACAAATATTCTTAAAACACTCTTGTGTAGTAAAAACTAAAAAGTAAAAAACACGGTTTCACTGCATTGATCAAGAAGCCTTACGGAGGTGGGCCCATGGGAGGCCCCAGTAAAATGGTGAACAAATATACTTTTGTAAGTATTGGCCCACAAATGAGGATGATAACCCATGTGAGACTCGCTCAGATCAAGGACATGATTCAAGATGTAATGGGCTTTTTTAGAAAAGTGAGTGCAAAATAATGTTATGCCAATGGGTGAATTTTTTAGATGTTGGCCTATAATTTGCATCAACATTAATTTTCCGGAAAAAGTTTTCAACTATTGAAAGGCTTTTACCAAATTAAAGCATCAATGAGTAAAGAAAGGAGTAATACTAAATTAATAATTTATTATCCTATCATTATTATCCATAAGTATAGAAAATCTAAGGGGTATCTCAGTTTTTTTGTGAGGCCATTGAGGTTTTTAAGTGAAATTTCATATATATATATATGAGAGGGTATTTTTAAGTCGTATCGTCTTAAGTAATCTTTATAAGAGTCGAGATAGATCCCTTAAGATAATAAGTCTACTGCCAGGCAGCGGTATATCTTTAATGTTTTGAACTCGAGATTAATGGTTAGGATTAGGAAATCGCCGGTAGATACCGTGCGTGTTCGATGATAGGGATGAGCACGATTGATGTAGCGTTGAAGTGGGGTTATACAATGGTCAGCGATATAATTTTCCTCGGACCGTTCAAGAAATTTACATAATCTGTTAACTTCAAGGGTCATGAGATTAGCTAGAACATATTATGATATATGTATGAGAGACCATTGTTGTTTTTTTCTTTTGTTAATCAAGAATATTAATATTCATCTACAAAATTATGATGGGTGATTACATATATAGCATTAAAAATTGTTTCATATGCTCATTGTAAAATATCATCAAGGTAAATTTTACTCACTTTCTCTAAAATAATAAATAGGAAGGGTAAGGGTATTGATGGAATTCTAAACTAATGATAACCAAATATATTTAACCCAATCCTCATGAGATACTCATAATATTAACCCTATGTCACAATTTTTCTTCCAAATAGACATGACACTATTGTCCTATTCCGTAGGATTGTGAAATTTAAACAAACGTATTTCTATTTATACCACAATCTAAATATTATTCATACCTAGTCTGGGAACATGATTTTATACCATTTATAATAAGTCCCTTTATGTAAATGTTATTTGATCATGGAGCGGAAAATTCTAACCATTTTAAAATGTAGGCATGATCTTGATGAATTTGGTATATATGTCATAAAGATTCTTCCTAGTCATGTGAACAATGAGTTATTAAGTCTTATATTTCTAAAATATTGTGCTTATTAATTTGGGGAAGACAATGGATAGGTTTTTCAGGCATATGTCATCCTCAGTTGCAATGAAATAATAATGGAACTTTAAATTCAATTAAAGGAGTGGTTTTGGTTGTGCATTGGTATCGAAGAATCAAAGATTAAAGGTATGAAAACCAAATCCTAACTTTTCTTTTCTTGTATTTGGGTTGATGCCAATTTTTTTGGATGAAAGTGTTTGTATTGGTTGTAAACAAGTTTTGGGGGTTACTTTAAGTTGTGTTTGGTTGTTTTGATTAGTTTGGATCGGTTTTGAGAAATTTTTGTATAAAGGAAATGGTGAGGTTTCAAAGGAGTTGTCAAATTTTTTTCAAAAACCCTGTTCTTGTTTTAGCTATAGGTTAAGTTATAATCATCCAAATTGAGTGATTCCAATTGGTAAGAACCATAAGATCTAGAGCTACAAATGTATAGAAGGGACTAGGAGCAAATTGTAGCTCTAAGGCTCCCGAATATGGGTTTAAAGGTGAGTTTTGGGTAGCTCATGAGTATTCTCTGTTTTAGGTGTAGTTGTGGTGTTTTGGCCATAAGTTGAGTTTCACTCATTCAAATTGAGTGATTCAAAATTATGGGTAAACTAAACTTTTAGGGGAATAATTTACTTAAAGGAAGTGTATGTAAATATTGTTAGAATTTCAGTACTGGAAAATAGAATAAGAACAAACCGAGTATATGAAATTGTTTGCAGGGAAACTAGAATAAAGATTAATTTAATGAGAACCTGTTTGCAGATCAAGTCTTGTGTTGGACACAATCTCCTTAAGACAATTATTGCCCTCGCAGTGGTGCTTCGAGTCTTTGGCAATTTGTCTGAGGATAAATAGTCTCTGCGACAATCGAAACACTTGGATTGGTACATCGAGCGAGGCCATTTGCGAACTTCAGTCTCTCAAGCGTACCGATAATGATGATAAGAATGAATATGTATGTTTTTTGTATGTCAAAATGAAGAGAAGGTGTGGTCTTTATATAGACTTGCTCATGATTGTTAGATGCAGATCCATGAAGCTTGGGAGGTCATGTCTGTTCGTGACCGGAGTCATGGCTGGAAGGAGTTGTGTACGTTCGCCAGGCGAGCAGAGACACGGTCGCGTCTGGCGCTGGAGAAGGCATCAATCCAACGGTAACTACCCTTAAAAAGCGACAGTTTTGATGCCAAAAGTTGAGTTTAAGCTAGCTCAGAACACAGAACGGCCTTGGGGCTCGGTGCGGGCGGAGAGGCGCGGCGCACTTGCGTGTGGTGAACGAGCATGTTTAGGTCCTCCCCGCTTCCACAAGCCCGAGTTGCCTTGGAGTTCTGAGGCTGACTACAGGTGGGTGTGTTATACTCTTTAAAAGTCTTGTTCCCATCCGATGTGGGACACAAACTTTTCCATAAGCTTAAACCTTTAATTACCATTTTCACGGGTGATGTTTGGAGGCAATTTCTAATTCACTCCTTAATGGTTTTGAGCAACTCAATATATGATCTTCATCTCCTCATGGAGGAGAACACATTCCCATGTGGACCCACCAAAAAAGCTTTATGGGACCCAATGTAATTTTAGCTCAAGATAGCTAAATTATTGTGCTCAAACCCCATTTTCAACAATCCCCACATGAATGAAATTGGTAGGATTAATCTTGTATCGCGACACTAAGAGAGAGTTCAGTTGGAAATTTTCTGTATAGAGGAAGGTAGCTTGTGGCCAGAACCTTCCCTTGTGAAATGCTATGGGTTCACGATTGATCGAGTGGGCTTATTAATAATGTGAGCTGTTCAAATGTTTGTGTAAGCCAAGGCTTGATAGCATTCACCTTGAATCTTTCTTGACACGGAGTTGGATCTCTCCACCAGATTTGTGTTTGTCATTTTTGTACTGAACGAACAGTTCACGGTTTTCATGAGTGCTCCTAGAGAATGTAGCCTTTATCATTACCTCATAGAGGCTTATTAATTCTCACTCACATGGTGACTTCTTATGGAGGTATTTTCTTACTTGTCTTTAACAAGATATAAGAATCATTAAAGCGTAGCTTTACCACGTTCCATGGCCCCAGGAGCATCACTAATCGATTATAGGAATGGTAAGGAGATTTGTTCTCCATAGTGATCTTCAATGGAGTCACACAAAAAATTCGAGTTTGATATTCACTTTGAACCTAGATCTTGGGATCTCCAGTCGACTAGGTTGGGTTGTCATTACAGCTTCTTTAGTGCATAGGCTTTAAACCCATTTCCACGATGATTTACTTACTTGCTCTCACGGTGAGCCTTTTGTTAACGGATCCACAATGTTCTCTTTTGACCTTATGTATTCAATGGTCTTAATACCATTAGAGAGAAGTTGTCTTACGGTTTTATGTCTTCGACGAATATGTCGAGACTTGCAGATTATATATGTGACTACGTGCTCTTCGATCGTTTGATTGATATAAATGAATCTGAATGCTTGAGCCTGAAGTTATTGGCCATATTGGAATATCTTCTAAGAAATGATGGAAGCCACTGCGCTATTATTTAGCTTTATCGGTCACGATGGCTTCGAGATTCCATCGTGGATACAGCAATGCACGTTTGCTTAGAAAGATTTCAGGGCTTTGGCTCCACCACGGTGTAAATAGATAGCCGCCCCGTGAAAGTTTCGAGTCTTTGGTGTCGGATATCAATTAATCCTGGTATCGACTTCGAAATCTTCTTTGGATATTTTAAGTAGTGCAATCCATAGTTTGGGTGTATTTAAATACCTCAAAACTAACTAATACCTTCAATGAATGCAGGCTGGATTGCTTTGTTTATCTACTCAATTTCTTGTGATGTCGCCCAATATGCAGACCAGTCTGATTCATGACATACATCAGGTTGCCAATTGTTTGTGCATATTCTTGTTGTGAAAGGCTTTTGCCATTTATTTTTGGATAGATGTAGATTTGAAATCTGCGGAGATTTCTATCATTGAGACTACTATCATTTGTTTAAATTTCTTGAGAATTTTCTCAATGTAATGTGATTGAGATAATATTAGTCAAATGATGTTTGGAGATCTTTATCAGAGTATAACATCTGACAACACCTAAGTCTTTCATATCGAACTTATTGTTGAACATATCATTGGTAGTTTTAATGATGTTTCCCATTATTACTACCCATAGTGAGTATATCATCGACATAAAAGACAGAATAATGACAAATCCGTTCGGTGTTCTTGACATACACATTTGCCACACTCGTTGATTTTGAATCCGGCTGTCATGTTGCTTTGTCAAATTTCTCATACCACTTTGTTGACCTTGCTTTTCAATCCATAAAGGGTTTAATGGCGACAAACTCTTTTCTTGACACGGAACCATAAACGCCGGGTTGTTCCATGTGGAATTTCTTCCCAAATCGGTCACCATTTAAAAGAGGTGTCTTTACATCCATTTGATGTACGAGATTGTAATATATTGCGATAGCTATTAACATTCGAATGGATGATATTCTTGTTCTTTGGTGAATAGGTATGCGAAATGGTCAAGCTTCTTTTTGGCATAACCTTTATTCTAACTTGATGCGGCTATATTTTATCATTAGATCCATATACTTTCATTTTCTTCTTGAATATACATTTATATCCCTAGAGGTTTTGAACTGGTGGAAGATCCCTTTACTTAGTTCCCACGTATGATTTTACTAGAAGATGGTTCTGCTTCATAGTTTATAGCCTCTTTCCAATATGGGCTTCGGGGGCTCGAACATAACTACCTTAAGCTTTGAGGCTCATCTTAACTGATTATATTTGAAAATTTGGACCAAAAGAATTTTGGCGTTCTAGTTCTTTTTCTTCAAATGCAGGTTCATCATCATCTTGTTAGCCTTGGCTACGCCTATTGCGGGTATCCTTAAGATTCTTTACCGGTCCGACTCTGTGTGGATTTGTGAAATACATTTTCAAGAAAGATGCATTCCTTGATTAGATAATAGTGTTGGCATGCATATCGATAATTTACGATTTATGAATCGACTTGATATCTGTACTAATGTAATGCACCTTGATAGAAAACCGCAATCAGTATTTTTTGAGGTCTATTTTAACCTTTTAGGTATAGATGCGCCACTTGTAGGACACCCCACACTTTTAAGTGATATTTGTAAGAAAGGTCTTAGACCTTTCACAACTCGTGGGGGATTTATTGGTTTTCTTGTAGGGTCGATTGAGAATATAATTTGCGGAAAGAATTGCTTCCCCATTAAATTTGAGGTGGTCAGGAACTTAATAGTACATTCATCATTTCTTTTAAATTTAACATTTCTAACGTTCAACAACCCCATTTTGCTGAGGTGAATAGGGTGCAGTCGTTTGGTGTATTATACCATGTTGTGAGCAAAATCACCAAAGGTGTATTCACCACCTCTATCACTTCATATCATGGTCTTTCTATCAAGTTGAGTTCTCCTTCCTCATTCTTGAAATGTTGGAACATTTCCAATGCCTCATCTTTACTTCTCAATAAGTAAACATAACAATATCTTATGCTATCATCAATTAATGTAAGAAAATATTTCTTACCACCTCGCGTTTGAATAAGAATTTCGAGATCCACGAGATATACGAATGTAGTAATTACAGAGAGGTTCCCTTTGCTTCTTTCAATTGATTGGAAGAGAAGTTCTTATAGTTAGATTCCACACAAATCTCACATTTGTGATTTGGATCTATTTTAAAATTGAGCAAACATTCCATGATATTAATTAATCTATAATGTATCTTAATTAACATGTCTAGTCTACCATGCCACACATTTGAAGATTCAAGCGTGTAAGCGGAAGGCGTCTTTCTTTTATTGATATTCTTAATAGGAGGTACAACGGTCATTTACATTCATTTTGAAGGCTCATTGCTCATATGCCCCTTCCATGCCACATCCATTTTTGTGAGGATTGGGGTTGTCAGAACCGAAACACCCTGACCAAGCCACTTCTTACTGTGATAGTCTAGACACTGGATTCTTTAGTTTACGGCACATGCAACACATCATTGAGAGTAAGTTCCTTACCAGATGTCATCTTGATACTACCTTCCGCCGGCCTTGACCTTGGAAGAAGAGGAGTTGCCATAAAGAGTTGTTCTCCGTATACATGGCGAGGTTTTGATATGATGAGAACATCTTCTTGTCACGGCGAGCATGGCCCCGAGTGGCCCCTGTGTCCACCCACCATTCCTTAGTATTGTTTCCAATGAAGTTCACCTCGGAGACTACGGCTGAGAGGTTCATGTCTGAGACATCGTCTACTTAAGTCACATTGGCATGAGGGCGTTTCTTCTTCGGATTCCCTTGTTCCTTGCGACTACGACAGTCCTTAGCACGGTGCCCTTGCTTGTTGCACACATAGCACTTGCCCCGGAACTTCTTAGTAGGACCTTGCTTGGGGCAGGTTGCCATTTGTGCTTCCTCTTCTTGTGATTGTGGGAGGTGCGCCTTGTTCCCACAACATTGACCCTTAAGATTCAGCAAACCCTTGTTTGCCTTCTTTCAGATGCCACGGTTTGATATTTCCCTCTATTCTCGGCCTCACTATCAAGTCTTCAAGTCTTATTTCCTTAAAGTATGCTTTAGGTAATTCTTGAATTCTTTCATAGTGGTGGCAATTTTCAATAATTGTAGCCACTTGGAAGAGGATTCCTTTGAGAATTAACCCTTACTGCATGTATGTCATGCAGGAATCACTTCAGATCTTGAACTGGCTGATACTTTGTCTTGGAATCGAAGCATCCTTGTAGTCTAGGAATTTTCCCACTACAAACTTCTTGAGCCCAGCATCCTCGGTCTTGTATTTTTTGTCCAAGGATTCCCATAGTTCTCTTGTAGTATTGAAGGCGCAATACACATTATATAGTGTGTTGTCCAGGCCATTCAGGAGGTAGTTGCGACACAAGAAATCAACATGCTTCCATGCTTCCACAGCGGTAACCACTTGCCTGTCAGTTTCATCTTCCTTCAATGCGGGAGCATCCTCTTGAAGGAAACGGGCCAAATTCAAGGTGGTCAGGTAGAACAACATCTTTTGTTGCCACCTTTTGGTCGATTCATTGAACTTTTCGGCTTCTCTCCCGCGTCCACGGTCATTGGGCGCGTAACGGGCGTTGGAGAGCACCACGAGTGGGGGTAGAATCAATAAGTCTCATTCCTCACCGGGCAAATTCTATTTCCAACGGTATATTAAATTAATAAAATGAAGCCTAGCCAAATGTTAAATAAAACCGAGTTTTGAATACAGTGGCTACTATTCCACGAAGCTTGTTATGTTAAAATCAAATATGACTTGCCAAAATCTAAGTTAAAAATAAAAAATATATTAAAGCAAGCAGATTATTGATTTTTCGAGTGAGCAACCAAACAATTCGAGGCGATATCAATGTTTGAAATAAACAAATCTAATACGACAATTCTGTTTTCCAAGCGCTCCGGTCTTGCGAGTTACGTAACATTCCAGGCTTGTAGTTCAAACCAAAAAAAAAATTGCCTAAAACCAGTGCAGTATCCAGAACGGCACTGAAGTAAAAAACGTATTGTTTTCTATATAAAAAGCGTCTTTACATTGTTATCAAAAAATTAACATAAGCGAGAATGTTTGCAAACAAACGCGAACGAAACGGCAGCATGCTTGATATAAAAAAAATTAATATAAATAGAATGTTTGTAAGCCGCCTTGAGACCGAAACGACGCTGTGCGATATCTATATATGGCGTAAGCGAGCGTGTTGCGAACAAATAAAGTGCGGCGGGAAAGAAGGTATGCGGTGTAGCAAAACGTTTGCAGGCTTGGGGAAAAAATTACGGTGCGGAAGGGTTTCTGAGCGAGCGTTATTTGCAAGATTTTATGTAAAGCAGTGAAGCCGGCCTCTACTTGTATCGTAGAAACGAAATATGCGCAATATGGAATACACAGTTATAAGTGTAAGCGAGAAAAAAAAAAAATTATTTTACGGTCTGTGAAAAATATGGTTTTGCAAAGCAGGCAAAATAATTAAACAAAACGATTAATCTTGAAGTATAAAAGCGTTAATTGTCTTAGCAGATTGTTAAATTTCGATCTTGTAAAATAGAATAAGAACAAACCCAGTATGAAATTGTTTGCGGGGAAACGAATAAGGTCATTTAATGAGAACCTGTTGCGAGATCGAGTCTTGTGTTGGACACAATCTCCTTAGAACGATTATTGCCCTCGCGGTGGTGCCCAGTCTTTGGCGATTTGTCTCGGGATGAAAATGATCTCTGACAATCGAAAGCACTTCGTTTGTTGGCTGTCGAATCGAATTGTTTGCAGAACTCAGTCTCTCTCAAACGTATGATAATGAATGATGAATGAATATGTATGTTTTTGTATGTCAAAATGAGAGAAGGTGTGGTCTTTATATAGACTTGCTCATGGTATTCGACCAGTAAATCGTGACTTGGAAGGCTATGAGCAGTTCACGATCATTAATACCAGCTGGAGAAGGCGCTATCGATCCAACGAGCGCGGCTTTATGCAAAAGCGATAGCGTTTTGATGCCAAAAGTTGAGTTTAAAGCTAGCTCAGAACCGCAGAACCGAGCTGGTTTCGGTGAGGGGCGGCGGCGGAGCGTGCGCGGCGTGTGTGGTGAACCCGGCATGGCTGGGTCCTCCCCTTTCCTGGCGGGGTTGCCTTGGGACCCCAAACCCAACTACAAGGTGGGTGTATTTATACCTTAAAATCTTGTTCCCATCCGATGTAGGACACAAGCTTTTCCACAAGCTTAAACCTTTGGTACCGTTTTCGAGGGGTGATGTTTGGAGCGATTTCTAATTCACTCCTTAATGGTTTGGCTTTGACTCAATATATGATCTTCATCTCCCTCATGGAGGAGAACACATTCAGCCCACCAAAAGCTTTATATGGGACCCAATGTAATTTTAGCTCAAGGATAAATTTAAATTATTGTGTAAACCCATTTTCCAACAAATTGTAAGCACAAAGTGCTGAGAAATGCATCAAAGTTGAGCTATGCGGATTATGTTTTGCAGTGGAAGTAATTTAGATGTAAAATCTTGTAACTTGAGTTTTGGTAATCCAAATTGGATGATTCCAATTGGAGAAGAAACCTTAGAACCATAGCTTCAAATGAGTGAAGTAACCATTACCAATTTATGGAGTTAAGACCCCAAAGATTGAAAATAACAGTAGGTGATTCAGTGAGCTAGGCATATCGACTAGTTTGACATTAAAATGCCGTAACTTGAGTTTGGGTGATCCAAATGAGATGATTCCAATTCCTACTTAAAATAGACTCATAGAGCTATTATTTTATTGAAGGAAGAATGAGAAAAATATGGCTCATGTGTCCCCAGAAAATTTTGCAAGTGAAGGAGTATTGGATAAACATCAACCTTAACCAAAAATCCTAGAATCACAGGCGATTTTCTTTCTTATGTTGTTCTTTAATTGTGACATATTTGTGATGGATTAGGGGTTAAGTGAGAAGCTTAACCCGAGAATGGAATTCGAGGATAGGAATCGAAAGAGCGACCTTTTTGAGTTTGTTCTTGTTCTCTCTCTTGTTTCAAATTTGTGGTTTGGAGTCTACATTCTTCTTTCATTATTTCAAAATTGATTGTGAAACATTGAAATGATTTATATTAAATTGCAAATTGATTTGTTTTAAATTGATTTAAGGGACAATGGAATTGCGAGGAAATAAATTACATATGAAAATTTGCATGAGTGTTGAAAAATAGAATTGTGTATCCAAATGTATATACACTATTGTAAATTGTATTGAATGATTTGAAGGCCCTTAAAGAATGTTAGTTAAATTCAAGTTAAGGGGATAGAATGATATACCAATAAGGGATCAAAGTGCGATACTACACCATTAGCAATGAAGTGTCACTCGGATCAGTAGCCCGACCGGGGCGATTGTCGGTAGTGTTCACGAAATTGATTTTTAATAATCACTTTCATTGGCAATCGGGATAAATCTTATGTTATAAAGCCGTTTTTATCTTGGCTTAACGACCTAAGCGAGGCAGTCTGCGGTGATTCGTTATCTGTGCGCGAAAGTATAGGTTAAATGATAAGGCGAGCGTAGTAATAATTCAAAGTACATGATTTATGATTTAAATGATTTAGTGCATATGAAATTGCATAACTTGAAATGACGATAATTATGGCAGATAGTAAATGAAATGAATATAGCATATATATATATATATATATATATATATATACTATACTCTCTATATATATATATATATATATATATATATATATATATATATATTAATACTACATTGGTCATTGGGAAAAAATGCTTTAAAAGCATTGTTTACCAAACATTGCATGAATTGATTAAAAAGCCCAAATGAAAAGAGAATTGTATAGAACCACTAAAGCGTGAAAATGCTTCATGTATTGTTTTTATCATCACTCGGGTATCAGTAGAAATAGGCGAGCAGAGATCGTCGGGCTTAGAATCACTTAGTCAAATAGACGGAGTATAAGTAAATGTTCGATACATGCATATCATTTCATTCATGATATTTTGTAATTATTTTGCATTGAACTCAAAGATGTAAAAGTCTTCATATAAAGATCACATTTTTTTTAAATGGACCAAATGGGCATGTAATGCTATATTTAATGGAAATGTGTATTGAAAAACAAAATGATAGGCCCGGCACTACTAAAGTTAGAGATTAGTATATACACAAATATTTGCCGTAAAGAGACCGTATCATTTACAAAAAAAGTAGGCATTGATGTGTTTCTTGACAAAGAAAAAGAATTGGATTCTAAAAGGGGACCGTGTCTCGGATCTGGTTCAGCCTCCGGGTCGGGTCGGATGCGGGGGCGTAGGCCACCATAGTTCCTGTATTTATAGGAACCTGAGATACACTTTCAGGGAGATACATCCCTTGGATGTGTCTCTTAGGTTATGGGTTGAGTCAAGCCCACTTGGGCAACCCAAGCCCATAATCCAACATCTCCCACTTGCCCATGATGGGCTTGTCTTATTTCAAACATCATCCCAACAACTCAAGCAGAGAGTATTATTCATACAGGTGAATAGATCGTGCAACCTAAAGCACATCGGTGGTGGGAGCTCTAATACAAACCTATCCCTAGGCCATATAGGAGACATCAACCTCATAAGGGTAAGGTAGTGCTTATTTACCCTAAGTATCTTTCATAATACACATGATCAAGTAAGATTCAATCCCTCAAGAATCCACGCTCATATCTCTTACAGTACTCCCGGTATTCCTAAGTTTACTCCCGAAGCTCTACATTAAAGGCGGAAATAGCCGATCGGTGAATATAAGTAATGAGTGTATAAGCAAAGTGCTTTCTTTACTCCCTCACATACCAATAAGATTTAAAGTTAATTGGCTTTTCTAGGAATGCTCTATTAAGCTAAATCTTTCCATGACTATGGGATACATCCTAAGATAGCCAACATCAACTCATCACATCACGATATAGTCAAAAGTCACAAAGGGTAAGGAAAGATGAAATCCATATATAGGATTTCTAGGACTCACATGGTAAAGAAGCAAGGATTCATTCTTTTGCTTCGCAATTGGTCTAGCACATAAAGTATGAAATGCATGTTATGGTGGGCTTCCTGCTTTCTTATAAGAAAGAAGAGTGTATGTCTTGCTAAATTGGCAAAGCGAATAACACCACATATAGTCTTAGTCTTGTCAGCTCCAAAGAGCCAAACCTAAAACATTTATTTCACATTCCATGATGTTAAACAACAAGTTCCACACTCAGCTTCCTCTAAATAAACACATGAATGGTGGGGTAAGGCATTCCTTAATGAGTTCAAACTTTCAAGAATCTCATCTTGATTCTCATCGAGGTGACTGGTAAGTAATATGACCAAAAATCGATCCAGCTACGCATCGATCCACTCTAAATTAGTCTCCATCTCTACTTGCTCCCACACAACTCTAGGCGATTCCTCATGTGAGGAGTGAATCAAGTCTATCGACATAAATTATTTGAATTGTACTAAGCGGCATTTTCAACATATTCACAAAATAAAAAAAAAACAAGCGAAACATGTGAAATGCTCTTTATCTCATTGTAAGAAGATCACAAGTGTTTTGTTCCATTCAATCATATCCTACATAAGCCTAGGGATCTCACATGCCTCACAAATGCATCCCTGGCTATTGGTTTAGTAAATGGGTCTGCTTCCATCTCATTGGTAGGAATGTGTTTCAGAACCACTTCATTTTGCGTGATCATATCTCTGACGAAATGATATCTGATCTGGATATGTTTGGTCTTCCCATGATATTTCAGATCCTTAGCATAAACGATGCGGCCATCTTTGTCATAGTAAAGTCCTGAGGCTCGAAGTTGTTTTAAGCAGCCCCTATGTCTTGTAAAATCTTCGGCCCAGTGCTTCTGTATCGTCGATGAGCGAGCTACATATTACCTTCCATCGTTGATAAAGGCTATACCATTGTTTTCTTGCACCCCATGATATTTGCACAATCATTTGTAAAACGCATATCTGAAACGTTGATATAAGGATCACTTCCCAAATCGACATCCATATAACAATCTTCGAAAATCTCTCCCTTGGTAACCTGACACATAATCACATTGTTCCTTTTAGATATCTCAAAATTATCTTCTTTGCCATCCAGTGTTTTATAAGATGGATGGGTGAATCACGCTACCCGATGACAACGTAACATATGTTTGGGCGTGTACACATCATTGCATATATCAGACCGATAACCTTTGGAGTAAAATTACTTTGGACATTTGTTTCTTTCTCTTTTAAACTTAGGACCTTCTCGAGAATAAGGCTTAAATTTCTCTCAACAGGGGTGTCCATAGGTTTGCAATCACGCATATGGTAACGCTGCAACATTTTCTTTATATACATCTCTTGAGAAGACCTAGGAGGTGTTTTGAGAGATCCCTTAGGATCTTAACACCAAGTACATAGGTAGCCTCCCCCATGTCTTTCATTTCGAAATTTGATGATAACCACTTCTTAGTCACATCTATCAATTTCTTATCATTTGAAACATTAATATGTCATCGACATATGGGATAAATTATGGAAGTGGTTATTTAAACGTTTAATATACACACAATGATCCTCTTCAATTCCATCATTGTAAAACCATCTTTCAACATGGCTTGATGAAATTTGAGGTTCCATTGTCTTAAGGCAAGTTTAAGACCATAGATGGATCTTTTGAGCTTGCAAACTTTGAGCTCATATTCTTTGAGCTTGAAGCTTAATGGTTGATCCATATAGATTTCTTTATCGAGCTCTCTATTAAGGAAAGCAGTCTTAAAGTCCGTTTGGTATAATTCTAGATCCATTCTTGCCACAATAGCTAGAATGAGGCGAATTGATGCGAACCTGACCACAGGCAAGAAGGTCTCTTCATAGTCAATTCCATCTTGTTGTGTGTCAGCCCTTAGCTACTAATCGAGCCTTATTGATGGGCTCCGTATAGGTTGTGTAAAATTAATGTAAAAATGTAGGCCCGTACGCGCAAGTATGCTTAGAGGTTCACATTAGTCTGATGGCGGCTAGTCAGAGTATGTCTCACACGAGGAAAGTGTCTTTGATGTGACTTAGCAGCTTTAAATATTATTTGGACCCTAAAATCGTAATGAATTTTGATTAATAGAGAAAACTAATCCTATGTTATTTGCTAAATTAATTAATTATGAAAACTAGGGTTTTTGCCTTCCATATCACATAAGTAGATTTTAACTAAGTACATTATTCATTAGGTATATTAATTGATTCTGTGTGGGTTGATTATTACTACAAGATATTCTCTCTTGAGATATTTTACCCTATCTTACCCGATAGGGTGTATTGCATCTTTTACCTCAACCTAGACTCACGAAACGTTTAAATGTTTAAGCCCTTAATACCACACTTAGGCTGGGATATCTCTATTCGCCCAGATTGACGAAGTGTTACTCTATTCCTTATCAGGGAGTCGTCATCTCTCGATTTGGACTCCAGTAAAAACACGCCAATGTTGGCCAAACACTACCATGTAAATAAAATATAGAGATAGAGCAAATCGAGATAAAATCAATCCATATAATGAATGAAAACGTAATTAACCATTAATCCATTCGAAAATGCAAGGCTCTGACAAAAACCTAGAAATAAATCTAGAACATCTCTAAGTGAAAGAAAAGCATAAAAAAAAAAAGAGAAACAAAGAAAGATGATGAGAATAAACTATTTTGAGTGAAAGTGTCCTCTCCTTTTCTTCAATCTCCTTCTTCTTCAAGCTTTTCCTCTTCAAGATGTGTGCCCTAGGGTGTTTCCACCCTAAGAGAGGGCTTTTCCACCTTCAAAAAGCTCCAAAATCTGTCACCAAATCGTCCTCCCCTCGATTCCAAGGGTTTGAGCTTTAAAACCCCCCATTATGGGCTCAAAATGGGCTAAAAATCCACCAAAAACCAACCTCGGCATCGCGATGTCGTTAGAAGCGGCGTCGGGGCGTCGGGATACTCCGTTCACGCGCTCACGCAGCGTTGTGACTTCGGGATGCTTTGTTTTGCACTAGCGTCGTGACGTTACCTTGAATCCCACATTTTTGCACCAACTTTATAAGGCCATAACTTTTTCATCCGAACTTAGATTTGGGTGTTCTTGGTACCGTTGGAAAGATCTTGAAGTGTAGAATCTAGATATGGCCAGGAAAAACACTTTAAAAATGATTATAAAGACTGAATGTACAAAATTCTCCAACTGGTCACTTTTGAGATCTCTTCTCTTCTTCCTTCAACTACCAAGAGTCATAACTTTGTCATTTGAAGTCCAAATGGAGTGAATAAGGTCTCTTTGGAAACTATGAGAAGTATCCTATTCATCCATATCAATATTGTATCCATTGGGGATCATTGTGTAGCTTAAAACATCAAAACACAGTAGCTGCTGTTGCATGTGTTGTTTGCTGATTTTTGGGCTTTATCTCTTTGTTTTTGCTCCATATTGGCTCATGGATGACCCTAATACAAATTGAACATTTAGAGCATTAGGTCACTTATTCATATAATAAAACTACTAAAAATATAAGTAAAACACTTAGAATAAAAGCAGAGCATAAAGTATACTCATCACACTCCCAGAAACTTAATCTTTGCTTGTCCCAAGTAAAGGAAGCACAAATATAAAACAAAATACTAAGATGAATATGAGTATGAGTATGAGTATGGTGCTAGTATAAGTTAAAGAAGCTTAGAAATGTTTTTAAGAAAACATGTTAGCCAAATGGGATTCAAAGAACATTTATCATCTCTAAAAGGCGAGGCATTCAAATGGGTATGTTGATCAAAGGCAAAGTTTGCCCCCAAGCCCTCGATAGATGTTTCCTAAAGGGATAGGTGTAAATAATGTTTTTGGTCTCAAATATAGACTAAGGTTCCAGCACTCTTCAACCAGGCTCAGCTCACTCTATTTGAAAAGAAAATGAACTAAAGCAGGGATGAGGCTCACCTTTTTATTCAACAACTAAACCCAAAAGTAGGAGAGAAACATGCTAAGGAGTTTTAAAAAGTGTTCATGTAATGGGGGATCCATTGGTGACTCCCATCGAGTTGGTTAAAGACACTTAGGGTACAGCTCCCTCAAACTTTTACCACCAGAACACAAACTAAAACTAAGCACCTACTTGTGGTAAACTCACTTGTTGTTGTTTTTCTTTTTTTCTTCTTTTTTTTTTTCTTTTTTTCTTTTCTTTTTTTTTTCTTTTGTTTTCTTTTTCTTTCTTTTTGATTGGGGCACAATGACAATCCTCTTTATTGAGGTGTCCTATCACTATAGAAGTTAAGGTCTCTCAAGGTAAGTTCAAATTTGAGAAAAAAGAAGTTTAGACCAAAGTGTATAAATGAGACCTAGTGTGTGTGTAACGTAGTAGTTTCATTAAAAAATGATTTCTTGAGAAACAATAGGGCTAATTCAAGCTAAGTCTCCCACAGCTTAGATACACTCGAGTCCAAAATCGTAAATGTAAGGTATCCCAAAAATTTGACTGAAACAATTTAAACACAAAGCGATGCGGTCACCAGAAACCATTACTAAGCACCAACCTAACTCATGTGAGACACAAAACAAACAAAAGAAAGAAAGAAAAAACTCATGTAAAGACAGCACGAGACAACTAAAAAATAACTAAAGAAACATGTAGGAGATACAAAGTTGGATTTTGAAAAAATTGGAGTGCTTAGATTACATGACCAAACTTGAATTAAACATTGTCCTCAAATGTGAGAACAAAACAATGTGAATGTGAGTACTCCCCAGGTTGATCGAGTCTCTAGGGAGGTGCTCCAATGAATATGGCTAAACTTTGGGCAAAGGTGTTAAAGGGGTTAGACCTTAGTTCCAAATGAGAGGATGCTAGAATGCTGGATTCCTCTTTGGTTCTTTTAAGCCTCCTAAAATAATTGAACTTCAATATTTCCAACATTTTAGCTTCCTAAAACCAGCTTTGAATCTTCAAACACAAAAATCAAAAACACAAAACAAAAAACACAAGATCAAGCAAGAAAATTTATTAAAAACAAACTTAAAACTAACTAAGAAATTGAAAAAAAAAAAAAAAAAAACTTTTAAACTTGGTGCCTCCCGAGGAGATGCTGTTTTTTTCGGTCTAGCTAGACTCTGCCTTCTGGATATGTTAGTATTACATATTCCATCATTTTCTAAGAGGCTATAATTATAACCAATCAGCAGCAGGCACATGTCTTTCAAGATCATTATTAATTTTTTTTATATATTTTCTATTTTTTTTCATTTTTCTGATGAGTTCCTCTCGATTCGATTTGTTCAATTGAATGATATTGCTCATCCACCTCGGAAGTTGGGTTTTTTTTTTTCTCATTTTCACTTCCCTCATGCATTAGAACCAAAAGTCATCTCGAATAGTCTTCACAACTTCATCGTTTGTCTTTTCATGTGATTAGGAGAAGTTGCTCATCTTCCTTCACGATTCAGGTTTCCAAAATTTGTGCATCATTCTCCCTTTGTTTGAAACTTCTCAAGTTCTTCATTACCCTTGAAATTGATTTCTTCATTGTATCTCAAGTTTTCTTCTTACATATTACTGGAAGTAGATGACGAACTCCCATTATTATCTTGAAGGACATTATAGCCATATTCTCTTGTTCTTTCATATGTTTTGCCACTAGTTCGTCTATACTCATACTCTCCTCTTCTTTAGGTTGTTCTTTCTCGAATCCAAGTTGAGTATAAGAAGTGGCCTTTGGAGCCATCTCTTCTTTCAAGCTCTGAAATGGTGCAGGCTGAATTTGAACATTAGCCCTTGTCAATTCCATGAATTGAACTTGAGATGTTGCGCATTCATCATGAACTCTTTTCAATTCAGCCATGGTTGCCTCTAACTTTGTCATTCTCTCTTATGGAGGTTGACTTATCTCATTTAGATCAAGAAACCTAGGCAACCCAACTTGAGAGTGGTCCATTTCAGTCATTGATCTTGAAAATTCAGGTTTTATTATAAGTAGGTCGACTTGAGCTCTTCTTAATTCATCCATAGCTTTTTCTAGGCTTGATCTTTGGACTTATGGGGTGAAGAGTGTTATAACTTGTATTCCATGAGGTCTTTAAGAGCAATGTTGCCAGCTCGGCTGAGTTATAGTGTTCCAATATGGGAGTACCTCGCATGCAATTTAGTCGTATTGCATATGTGGGTTCCTCACTTGATTTTTTGTCACTCTTTGATGATATTCATTGGCATTTGCCTCATTCCTAGTTGTTGATTAAGGAGAGCCAATGAATTTATGGCTTCGATGAAAAGGATCCATTGTGATTTAAATTTTGCTTATCTTTGCCCTGCGTAATCTATTTATCGTTCTCTTTGCTCCGGGATCAAAGACATTCGCCTTGACCACATTGTTCTCATGCCTTGATTACCCTCCACGAGCCATAAACAAACAACAACAGAGACCAAGTCACGAGAACTAATGTAAAATGGGTAAAATAAAATTTAAAAAAAAAATGATCCAAAGTAATATCTAGTGCGTTGTTGCCAATATCAACACAAAAACTTCTCCCAAACAAACGGCGCAAACTTGTGGCTACATATATAGGTTGTGTAAAATTAATGTAAAAACGTAGGCCCATACCCGCAAGTATATGCGTCGAGTTTACGTAGTATAATGGCTAGTCAAGTGTCGTCCCACAAGGAAAAGTGTGCTGAGTATTGACTTTACGCTTTAAATATTATATGGACCTAAAATCGTATTGAATTTCGATTAATAAAAGGAAAAACTAATCCTATGTTATTTGCTAAATCAATTAATTATGAAAACTAGGGTTTTGTCTTCACCTGCCACACTCGATGGATTTTAACCTAAATAGATTATTCATTGATATATTAGTGATTTACGTGACGGGTTGATAAATTGCCCTACAAAGATATTCTCTCTCGAGATATATTTGCCTATCTCGCTAGTAGGGTGTATTGCATATCTGCCTCAACCCTGGACTCCGAAACGTTTAAATGTTTAAACCCTTAATGCCACATTTGAAACCGGGATATCTCTATTCGCCGATTGACTAAGTGTTGCTTTATTCGCTAACACAGGGGTCATCATCTCTCGATCTCGGACTCCCGGCAAAAACCTGCGCCAATGTTGGCGAACCTCATGTAAATAAGATACAAAGATAGAAACAAGTCGAGATAAAATCAATCCATATAATGAATGAAATATAGTAACCATTAATCCATTAGAAAGTAGCGAGGCTACAACGAAAACCTAGAAATAAATCTAGAACATCTTTGGTGAAGAAAAACATTAAAGAGGAAACAAGAAAGAGGATAGGCTTGTCGCGATTTTGAGTAGAAAAGTAAACCTCCTTTTCTTGATCTTCTTCTTCCAAGCTTTTACTTGAATGTGTGTCTTGCTCTAGGGTGTTTACCCTAAGGGCTCCACCTTCAGCTCAAAATCGTCACCCAATTGTCCTCCCTCTGTTCCAAGGGTTTGAGCTTTAAAAACCCCATTATGGGCTCAAAATGGGCTAAAAATCCTGAAAACCAACCCCGAATGTCGCGACGTGTTTAGCGGCGTGGGGACATCGGGATCTTTGTTTTGCACTCTGCACCCAGCGTCGCGATGTTTGTTAGATCCTTCCATTTTGCACTAATTTCGTAAGACCATAACTTTGTCATCTAAACCTCGATTTGGGTGTTCTTGGTACCGCTGGAAAGCTCTTGAAGTGTATAATCTAGATATGGCTAGGAAAAACACTTTAGAAATGATTATAAAGACTGAATGTACAAAATTCTCCAACTTGTCACTTTTAAGCTCTCTTTTCTTCTTCTTTCAACTACCAAGAGTCATAACTTTGTCATTTGAAGTTCAAATGGAGTGAATAAGGTCTCTTTGGAAAGCATGAGAAGTCTCCTATTCATCCATATCAATATTGTATCCATTGGGGATCATTGTGCAACTTAAAACATCAAAACATAGTAGCTACTACCACATATGTTATTTGCTGATTTTGGGCTTTATCTCTTTGTTTTTGCTCCATATTGGCTCATGGATGACCTAATCACAAAATTGAACATTTAGAGCATTAGATCACTTATTCACATAATAAAACTACTAAAAATATAAGTAAAACATAGGGATAAAATGAGTATAAAGTATACTCATCACTTATATCTATCAATTGTCCCATTTGCCTTGTGTTTATGTGAGAACCCTTGTTCCCATTAGTCTTACGACCGTGGTAAAAATTAAAATCCAGACTCGGTTAGATTTCATTGAATTCATTTCCTCTTTCATAGATTCAAACCACTTTTTTTAGCTTTAGGGCCAGGAAAGAGCCTATTGTATTATTTTTGGGCTCTTCTTCGTCGCGGCTTGATCATAAGCTTCCTCTCGATCTCAGCGACTGACGGGGAATTCTCTCACAATTACTACGTCGAGTTTGAGATTGTTCGTGATCTTACTCCATAGGAACATGATCTAGCAAATTGTTACTCCCACTCGCTTCAAGTGGGGTTAGACTTTCTATGTTGTCTGGTCTTGTAAGTGTTGAATCAATGATTCTTACACCCTCACTGACCTCAGGATCTTCCATTTCATAGAAATGAGTATCCCTCTCTATCTTACCTCGTCTCGGAAAGTCCTCTTCCAAGAATACGACATCTCATGACTCAATTTACATTTACACTTCCATTTAGAGCTTTGAATATCTTATGAGGAATAAATTTCTTCCCCTTAGGACCAAACTTCCCGTATTATTTATGAGAAACATTATGAACATAGTGCACACCCCATTGATGTAGTGTTGAGTGGCGTCATACCTTTCCATAATTCATATGGAGTGGAAGGAACATACTTAGATGGAATTCTATTTAAAATGTAGGTTGTAGTCATTAGTGCATCCCCCCAAAAAGAGATTGGCAACTTTGCTTGCACCATCATTGACCTTACCATGTCGGGTCCCCATTCACTTTACTCTGGTCGCACACTTTTGTTGTGTGTGTAAGGAATGATCGGTATCTAAACATACCATTTTTCATCATAATATGCTTTAAATAGTTTGAATATATTCAAGTCCCCTCTATTAGTCGTCAAGATTTGATTTTTGTGTTTAATTGATTCTCGACAAGTATCTTATATCTTTTTGGAAGCAATCAGTAGCGAATCTATGGGAGATAAAATAAATATGATCGAAATCTGGTAAATCATCAATAAAAGTGATGAAATATTGAGCTCCATGTCTTGCCCTTACATTCATTGGGCCACGAATGTTGGAGTGAATAAGCTCTAAAAGAAAACATACTCTCTTGGCTTTTCTTGGCGATTTGTTGCCTTCTTGCCGAGCACGTCAAATCGCATGTAAACAAATCTATCTTATCTGTAGATCCTAAAAGATTAGCTTTAGCTAATCTCTTTAGACGGTCCTGCCCTATGTGTCCTAACCTGGCATGCCATTTAACATCATTCATAGAAGAACTACTACTTGAATTTCTAGTGACAAAAACATATGTGGTTTTATTGATTGGAATAATATCTAATACAATAAGCGAAGTCGATGAAAATCCCATGCCCATAAGCTATGTTTCGATAATACCCATAATACAATCTTATTGAATACAATTTTAAAACCCGAAGCAACGAAACTACGATGACAGCGAATTAGAGCGAACTTTTGGCGCATAAAGAGCATCATGGAGATAGAGAGTCGCGACCGCCATGAATAACTTTTCGGTGCCAATTTCAAACTTTCCGTCTAGCTAATGTGTTATTTCCATTGTAAAATGCTCTTACTTCCCTTTGAATCGGGCGAATCATATGTATTGCGATCCTACTCGCTATGTGGTCGATAGTGTTGGTCTACGGAGTCGATAAGGAGCAGTCTCGGTCGACGATGCTTGACTACTAACAAAATGCATTATGGAAATGAATTTGGTCATATATTACCTTTATTTCGATCTGTCATGAGCAAAGTGACCCGATCTTCCACGGTTAAACAATTCAGCGTTTCTGATTTGCTTTCTGCGCCTTCCGCGCGTGATTTCCACTTAGATTGGTCTTGTTTCCTCCTTCTTTGAGCACCGAAACCTTTCACGCTTTCCATTTCTTTTGTCCTGTGCTGGAAGATCCAACCTTGTTGGATTCAGTCATATAAGTCTGTCCACTAGACTTATCAGCAAGAAGACGATCCTTCTCTAACTCGACATGTCGTGTGATATCATCAAAAGTTTTGATTTTGTCATTATGGGTAAGGTTTATCCTGAGATGCTCCTGACATTTGGAAGATGGCAGTGCGACTTGGACTGTTCGTCAGAATTAATAAGTGGCGAAACACCCTTTAGCTCATCATGTTTGACATGATGGTGAGGTGTTACTCCTTGGTATGATTCGATCGCTTCTTGTAAGCATTAAATTTCAAAGTTAGGCAGCGCCCAGCTTAGTGGTTGAGGTACTACGGTGTATCTTGTGACGTCGACAGCCATGGTTGAGCGATTATTTTCAAAGCGCAGCATCAGATAATTTCTCATGTTACTCAGACATCAAAATGCGAACAACTCTATCCTTGTAACACCGTGAAGCGATATCTTCCATATCTCGCTTTGTGTTGGTGATCGTTCCATGCTCAAGCTCATTCATCATTTGCGAGATTGTCTCGACATGTCTTACTTTCTTCCGAGAAATTATTGAATTTTACGATGTCAAACATCATAGTTTTGTCATTCGGTTTGTCCCCACGATTAGTCAATGACTATACTTCAAGTAGCGACCATTTCAACTAAACAGAGGAAACACTGACCTAAGATAAATAAAAAATATATCATTGCATGTGGAACGAATATTTGTGTTACATCATATAACAAGAAGTCATTAAGAAGGAAAAACTAAACATTCTTATATATATATATATATATATATATATTATTCTATTTACGGTGGCCTTCATGTTATGTTTAGCAAATTCCCTTTGGTCCGATGTCCCCAAACGTTTCTTGCGTCCACGGGAATGGCATTCATTGATTTACTAGATCCTTCAATACTTTGTGACCTTGGTTACTTATTTAGCTTGGCTACAATATTCTTATAGCTCAACTTGCTTACTCGTTCAATAAGGGCCTTTTTCTCATAATCCCATGAATTAGATAATGAGTCAAGCACTATCCCCATTTTTTGTTCCACAAACAACTCATAGTGCTCATTGAAGGCCACATGAAAGTTTCAGAGCTTATCATACATGACATCGATGTGTTCTTCCAAAGAATGATTTGGGTCTTTCTTATATTCACATAATCGCTTCAGCGATCATCATTTGTTATCCCACTACATATAAAGAGTGGAGGAAAATTTTAGTATCTTTAGCTTTATTTGATTCTCTCTACAACTATTGTTGAATACATGTATTGAACAATTAAAAGAAATAAATCATTCAACATTTCATCTAAGCCAAGCTTCAATCAACATGCGCTAAGTCACACTAATATACATTCATAATTTTATAAAATATCAAATGACCTCGAAAGGTTTTGAAATGGTACCCATTCAATAGAGAATTTCAAAATTAAAAATTGAATCGGGATGTGGTCGAACATGCAGTGAAGTCATCGGGTTAATAGTCAACTATCCGTCATCCAGGTCCAGCCTTGAGGTCAACTTCCATGTCATTAGGTGTCACGAGTCCAGCGACCATGACATCAGATCAACGAACCGACTTCCATGTCATCCGATCAATGTAGGTCAATAGCCAGTGCCACGTGGACCAATCATATTTTGACGCGAAACCGCCAGAAGCTACCAAATTGGCATAATCATATGCTACCATGTGGTCGTCCACATTACCAACAGTCACCTGTCACGTCATTTGATTGGTCAACTGTTACGTCATCCGGTCAGTCAACCACCATGTCATCCGATTGATGTCAACGACCCATCATCCTATGGTCGATAAGCGCCGTCGAAGGAAAATACGAGAGAAATTCGAGAAAACTTTAAAATTCAGCATAAGTCGTCGTAACTCGAAAATTACAAAAAAAATGCGTTGGAAATATCTCGATAAAATATTTCCATCCTCTAAATTTGCATCAATAACGAACCGCAGAAAAGTCGAAAAATTTTAAGTGCATTTTCTCTTTGGTTTTTTCAAAAAAAAAAAGAAAAAAATGAAGCATAAAGAGCACCATACTGGCTCTAATATCAATGTCAGATATCATAGGGTTTGCAGCTGAAATAAATGATACTTACTTGTTGAAGCGCAAAATTCGGTGATGTCTTCAATGCTTCAGGCTTAAAATAGATCACTGTGATGGAATTTGTATTCAGTGTTCACAGTACGAACACCCTCTCTTCTTGGATACTTCTCTGTATTAGAATGGTTTGGGAATGTAGGAGATTCTTCTACAACTGGGTGAATCTCACGTTTGTCTTTTTTGTCTAACCCTTTAAAGTGTCACAAATTCCTGTATTTATAGGAACATGAGATACACTTTCAGGGAGACACATCCCTTGATGTGTCTCTTGGGTTACGGGTTGGGTCAAGCCCACTTAGGCGACCTAAGCCCATAATCCAACGTTGGTCTTATATGAAACAAGGCTCCCCCTTTCTTACTAACATCTTCTTCTAATTCTCACATAGAAACATAGAGATAAACTCCCCTTATTTCCCCTTGCACAACATTTGAACTCATACAAAGCCCAAACACTTCTACTCAATGAGAAGTGTCAAGAGTGCCCATCATCATAATCATGAAGCGGTACATGTGTGCTTCTCAGCGTGGATAACTTCAGTGATCTCCTTTTGTGTGCCTTCCTGATTTGGTGGATTGAATGAATAATTGTCTGACTTCCAACTTCTTCTTAGGCGCATGAAACCACAAGCCGCTCAGTATCTTGGGTCAGAATTTCGGACTTGTTCTCCGAGGCCATCTTAGGCGGGCGATTACTACCCCGAATAGTGTTGTTCCATACTCTTAACACTCTGGGTTTTGAGCACTTTTTGCGTAGTAATCAGCTAAATTGACCTAGTTGGCACGTTAAGGACCTAGCAATGCTTATGATCAAATTTTATGGCAATTTTTGTAGTTTTCACAGGCTATATATATTGAAGATAGGGATCCAGCTCAAGCATGAAAATCGGTGGAACTGGGTACGCACTAACCGGAAAGCGGAGCAGACGAGAGAAAACATAGAATTATAGAAAGCCGCTAATTTCGCGGGGTTGCGAAAACCGCAACCCTTCACCTGATTTCTGACCTATGAATTTTTGCCTTTGCCAAAATTGCTGCGAATTTACTGCCATTCTTTTACTTTTGTCTCTCTTTTGTTTTCTTCCCAAATTCTCCCCATGTAATAGTGTTTAGTTTATACAATTTGGTAATTTGTATTGTTTTGGTGGTATATAATACCCAAAGAACACTTTGTAAAACAACTTTTTTTGATTATTGAAGTTTTGGGAGGCTTACTGAATAAGCTCCCGTTTTCTCTCATTTCTCTCATTTTCTTTATCTCTTTCTCACTAGCCAAACACCCTATGAGGATAATTTCTCAGAGGATGAGTGGCTAAAACCCCTTCCTCCTTGAAGTAAAAGGCCACTGGGTGAAGGATCCTAAGGCAAACTAAGGGTTTCCATGTTTTTCATGCAAGTATTCACTATCATTACTGTTCTTCCCTTCAACTTTAGGTTTTGATCCCTTCGAATCACCTTGAATGGTTAATATTTGGTAAGCTTTCAAGGTTCATAGGATGCTTAAAGCTAGATCCAGTGATGTTCGTTAGTTATCATTTATGAGCCATTAGAAGGTGGGTCGAGAGGCGTTTGTTTTCAGCGGTGAGAGCATTAATGGAGGCGTGAATGCCATTTTCAAATATATGAAATGAGGGTTAGTTTTTATAGCTAAATGAAGATCCGGTTTGGGAGATAACTATATGTTATCCTCCCCAATGCAAGGTAACAGCCCAGATCCTTAGTCAAGCCCTTGGTTTTTCTTTTAGCCATGCACTGCCATGGCATAGCATACGTTGCCATGCACTACCAAGCAATTGCTCATTTGAACCATGCACTGCCATGTGCTTGTTTATCCAAACCATGGCATTGCACCCATGGTCACCCACCGTTAATGCCACCGGACATTAAGTGCCCAGTACCCAACATCAGAGGAGGGTTCGTCGTCGTCACCATAACCCATTGCATCCTTCCCTTAAGCCCGAGCCAAGCACAGACACCATCTCATCGGGGACATCACCAACCTGAGCCACCCCTACTAAGAGGATTGCCAGCCTTTTGCAATCTTCCTTAAGAGACATTAAAGATTGTCTTGGAGGTATAATGCTATATTCTATATCATTAATTGAATTACCATTATGCCCCTAAATTCTCTTTGCCTCTATCGACTGCTCTTACCCGTGTGGTGCATCAGTCACCCTCGCCTTCCTTAGCTGGTGCCCTCTCATGGGTGTAAAGGCATACATGGTACTTTTCTCTGGTCATCGATCTATGTGAAGTCTTGTTTGGTATGCCAATTGGACAAGATAGTAAGGAAGAAGATGGCAGGATTGTTGCAGCCTCTCCCCATTCCAAAAAGACCATGGCAAAGCATTTCCATGGATTTCATCACAAGATTCCCTAAAGCTCGTGATTGCAAATCCATCTTTATAGTGCTTGATAGGTTCTCAAAGTATTAATTGTTTATGGCAGCATCGGAGGCATGTCCTGCTGAAGAGGCAGCCAATTTGTTTTTCAGTCATGTGGTGAAACACTTTGGCTTGCCTAAAGGACATAATGAGTGATCGAGATGCCAGGTTCACGGGGCGCTTTTGGGTGGAACTCTTCAAGCTCTTGGATTTAGAGTTGAAGTTCTCTCTGACATAAAATCATCCCCTCGGCTTGAATGACAGGCCAGAGGACCGATGCATTGTTGGAAGAATACTTAAGGCTTTATGTGACGGCTACATAAAAAAATTGGGTTGATTTACTTGATACCACCCAGTTGTGTTACAATCTGCATAGAAGCTCTTCAACAGGAATAAGCCATTTTAAGTTGGCTATGGGTTGGCAACCAAGAACTCCACTAGATGTGGAAAAGTAATGGGGTTGGGAGAGACAACCTTGCAACATATCGACTAGTAATTTTTCGGTAAGAGATGTTTGATGAGGCATAGGAAAGCCTTGAGAAGGCAGCTAGAAGAATGACAAAGTATGCGGATCAGCATTGACGGTCACTGGAATTTCAAGTCGAGGACAAGGTATTGTTGAAACTTACTCCTCAAATTTTGAAAAAGATTAGTAGTAAGACTCGACAAAAAGGGCTGATACCTAAGTTTGAGGGACCTTTCGAGGTGATCAAGAAGGTGGGTGAAGTCGCTTATATGCTGAGGCTACTGATGAGTGCCCAAAAACACTCATTACAAACCCGAGTTAAGCCGAGATTTGGGATCGGTTTCCTTATATATATAGTAACCGTTTGATTACTTTTTTAATATTTAGTTTTTATTGGGTTTTTGCAAGAAAAGTGCTGGAATTGGAGCCTTGTAGGAGTCCTGGAGAAGAATGGTGTAGAAATCAACTCAACGTGCGCCCAAGCGTCGTGACGTTCCAGCGTCATAGCGTTCAACATTCTGGCGTTGCGGGGAAAACTTAACAAACCTTATCTCATGACGCTATAAAAGGCGAGAGAATCAATTTTGAGGGGTTTGAAACGTTTGCAGTTTAAGGTTTGAGGAACTTGGGTTTGGAACAGAGGAAAGGAGACTTGAAGGCCTATCTTAGAGAGAGAAACTTGAAGAATTCGGGAGACCGTCATTCCTTCGATCATTGAAGTTTTCTCTATCCTTATTATTAAGTCTTGCTTTTCTTTTGTAATGGAATAGAACATCATGAGGTTCTAATTTCGTGGTTTAGGGTGTTGGTAGTGAATTGGACATGAATACTATGTTAAAGTGTTGACTTTTCATAATTCCATTATCTTATATATATATTTGTTTTACCATTAACTCATGCTTAGTTGAAATCAACATATTAATTTATGATCAATCTTAATATGTGAGTGGTCTTTGTAAGATCTGAGAAGTGAATGAAGAATTAGACATAGGTGGGTTAACCTAATAAACGTGGTAATATAGGATTATCAATAATTAGGAGGCTTGGGGGTTCTTTGCATTCCATGCATCTTTAATGCTTCGGGTTGAGCCAAGGAGCAAGAAACCTAGTGATAAAGGAGGTTAAATGACCTTGAGAAAGGCTTTAATTTCAGTAGATAAGAGCCGCCTTGGAGAACATGTACACTAGATAATGGAATAGAACTACAACATTACATAGTAGGATTGTCCAACAACACCATCACCCTAACCTTTTTGCACCATTTTGATCATTTTCATGTCTGAAGTGCACATGACATTAGTAGTAATTTAATCTGATTTTACTTCCGCTTAGCCATCATGATTACTAGTTTGAATATTAAATAACTATTATAATTTTGGTACTTAGCCCACTACGATTAAGGTTTTCCCACGTGGATCGATCTCCCGGGTACCTTGAGTACAACATGTTAGCCAATGTGCACTTGCGTGATTAGGCAATTTGCATTTCTTGTTGCATATCTTCAAAAACACAATCATGTAAACGCCTATCAAGTTTTTGGCACCATTGTCGGGGAAAAGTTTTTATTTAATCGTGGTGTTTATGTTAATATCAACACTAAGTACTTCTTTGGTACTTCAGACATTTGTTTTGATTTAATTCTTGATACTTAATTATTTTTGTTTTGTGAAAAACTTTTGAAGACACGTTGAGTTTATAGGCAGTTACGCGGAGAATCTTATTCCTTTGGATCAGGATAGAGAACTTTGAAAGAATCCACAGGAATGAGAGAAGCAAGTTAGAATGGAATAGCTACATGGGACCAATGGAAGAAAATAGAGAAGAGCGATGTTGGTTCGATTAGGAGTGAGCGCACCACTGATGCGGCAAATATGGATATTATGTTGCCACCTATTAGAGATTATGGTCGCCCATCTACGGTTACTCCACCTGTGATTAGGAGACCGGCAATACAAGCAAATAATTTTGAGCTTGATCCGTCACTCTCCGAGTTCACTGCGAATTTAATTCTGAGCTTGCACATGAGATCAATGCTCATATCTTGAATTTTTGGAGGTGTGTGATCGTGGAGTCAAAAATATAGCAGGGTGAGCGATGATGCTATTCGGCTTAGATTGTTCCCGTTTTCATTGAAAGAGAAAGCCAAGCATTGGCTTATTTCAGAACCCCCGGATTCAATAACATCATGGGATGACTTATCGAACAAATTTCTTGCTAGATTCTTTCCACCAGCAAAAACAGCAAAGTTGAGAATTGACATCAGTAGTTTTTATCAATATAAGGGAGAGTCATTCTACAAAGCATGGGAGAGATACAAAGATTTGTTGAGAAAATGCCCTCACCATAGTTTCACCAAATGGATGCAGGTCCATCATTTCTACAAATGTTTGAGTCGTCCCACTAGGACTCATATTGATGCTTCTACTGGAGGAGTGATTATGGGAAAGAATGGAGTGGAAGCTTATCAAATTCTTGAGAACATCGCCTTAAATGATTGTCAATGGCTGGTTGAAAGAGTAGCACCGAAGAAACTAGCTGGGGTGTTTGACTTAGACATGTTCAAAAACTTATCTACTCAAGTGTCTACACTCTCAGAAACCTTCTGACTTCTCGACAATTAGGTTCTCAATTATAGCACATAAGGTTGAGATAAAACCCACTTGCATCGCGGCTTGATATCATGGACCTCATCCCACCTCTCGGTGCCTAATGATGAATACCATAGGAGATTTGGCGTGAACAAGCTCAATATATGGCGAAGTTCCCTCAAAATTAGAACTTCAACCCATATGGTCAAAATTACAATCCGGGGTGGAAGAACCATCCTAACTTTTCATGGAAAAATCAGAATGTGGGTAATCATATAAAGCAAGCCAAACCTCTCCATCCACCTCAAGAGAAGAAGTTGAGTCTAGATCTGAAAATGGAACAGTTAGCTTATATGCATATGAATATGATGAAGTCACATGATAAGTTCGAGAATGAGACTTGGACGTCATTGAAAAATCACTTGATGACTCGGGTCGGAAGTCGGATGGGCCCGAATGAACTGTTATTGAGCGAGAGAACATGAGGGAATTTGCCTAGTACTTGGATGCCGACGAGGGAGAAAGGAAATGAAGCGTCTGTACCACAACCCTTAGAATTAGGAGGACTCTGAGATAATCGATTGAGGCTCGGGGAAGGAGTTGAAAACCCTGCGAGAAGTCAGAAAAGCAGTGCCGAGGTCATTAAAGATGCTGAAAAGTTAGTAAAGAAACCAGTCTCAAACACACCAGAGAAAGTTGAAGCTCAGAAACCTTCGTATGATGAGAAGCTTATTATCCTGTATCCATAGAGACTGAGAAAGAACATAT
>JAEQBH010004379.1:0-133935 GCA_016808115.1 Tetrastigma voinierianum | reverse complement strand
AACCTCATCCCGTTTGACCATCCCAGTGTCATGATCCGGTTTAAGTTCCAATCCCACCTTCCAAACATCACAAATGGCTCGCATTAAAGAACTACCGCAATGTAAGGCCAGCACAAGAAAGAACCCCATTGCCAGTTCTTCAATGGCGGAGTTCCAGCCACCGTGGCTGAAGAAACAGGCGGTAGAAGGATGACTGAGAACCTTCCGTTGAGGCGCCCAGATCACTATCTTCCCTCGGCCGCCTGCGGCGACTCTGTTTTGAAATCCCGGTGGGTAGGCGTCGGCGGTTATGCAATCAAGAACTGAATCCGGTGGCACCACCCACAGAAACGGCACGCCGGAGAGTTCAAGCCCCGCCGCCAGTTCCTGGAACTGCTTCTTGCCAAACACTCGCAAGCGCCGAAGCGACGTATATGACTGAGCGCGGTGGATGCTGGTCCAGCCATTGCAGGCAGGTTGAATCTTCCGGTAGCACGTTTCCGGTAGAATTTACAAGTGGGTTGCTTGCCACAAGTGGGCCGATGGGTGTAACTCCGGGAGCTACGCCGTCCTCAAATACTGCCGGCTCAAGATCATGAGCTGAGTTGCAGAGCAGCCAGTCCGCCATTCCCAGAGCTTTGGTACTTTTCTCTATGAGATTGAACAAGTCTTTCCCTATGTTTACGTCCGGCATTCGAACCCACACAAAGTTTCCAGAATCAATGGCAGGCATGTCCTGTAACTGAATCGTCTGCCTCTCTTCACTAAAAGTTCCTGCAACTCCAAATCACCAACCACTCAAATCCATCAATTTTTTTTTTGTCTATTTGATAAAATGCCCACCTTCTTGTTTTCTTTCAAAATAACCTCATTCTGTCTACAAACAATATTAATAAATTAAATGGAGAAGAGCATTTGTTTATAAATAGTTATTTTTTCAGAAAACATGTGGAAATGTTTAGCGTTATTTTATTATTTCTAAAAAGCAATTTCGTTTTTAGAATCTCAGGGATATTTTATTTTTTCATTAATTTTTAAAATTTTCTTGAATAGAAAAAGTCATACTTAGAAAATATTTTAAAATCTTTAAAATAATACAGAATATTTCAAAATATTTAAACACGAAATTTTTTTAATTTTTGTTTTATCAATCTATTAATTTAAAATTTTTAATTTTATATATTCCATTTTAGTTATATAAATAAATAAATAAATAAATAATTATTTTTATGTAAAGTATGGATAATAATAAATTATTTATCATTTTAATTTAAAAGAAACACGATATATACATATATTTTTATTTTATCATAATAATAAAAGGGATAGAATAAAAGACCTTTGAGACCAAATTTCAAAATCTAATCTTCATTCATTTTTTACCTCATTTTGACAAAAATATTCTCATTAGTTTCATGTAAAAATAGCGATTTCTTTTCAAAGATATATGTAAACACATGAAATGACAGAGTTTTTTATCCATTATGAGCCATTCTTCAAGAAAAAACATTAAACTTACAAATTTTGAGTTATTTAAGGTATTTTAACCAAATATTTCTATTCTTTAAGAAAAATCAAAGTTATATCATCATTACACAAATAAAGATTCACTTAAATTATTTTTTTAATATATTTAAGATGCTTGATTTTCGGTATCATAAAAACAAATTAGCTTAACACTTAATGTAAATACAATATTAAATTAAAATAATCGCTTTAATACTATTAATCCTTATTTAACATTCAACTAAATAAGCTTTTCAGTGATAAGAATTTATAAATTAAAGTATTATTTGGATGCCTTTTTAACCAAATATTTTTAAAAAACCCTTTATCAATTTTTGATCTTATTTTGACCAAAAAAAACCTTATTTATTTTCTTGCAAAAATAAAACCATTTTTTAAGAGATAATGTAAATATATGAAATGGATAAGAACATTTTATGGAAAATGGGTTATTTTTCAAGAAAAAAAAGGGGAAATGTTATATTCACAAATTTTGGGTTATTTGATGTCTTTTTATAAAATATTTCTTCAAAGATTTGACCCTTTATCAATTTTTGGTCTTATTTTTACAAAAATGTCATTTTTGTTTTTTTTTTTTTGACAAAAATAACACATTCTTTCAAGAGACAATGTGAATAAATAATATAGAGAATAACACTTTGTCCATAATAAAAGAGTTTTTCAAAAACGCAAGAATTAAAAGCTAAGAGCTGCTTCTTCGTTTTCAAAACCGTTGTTTCAATTACGTCAAAAAAAAAAAAAGTTTTAGAAAACACCAAAACGGTGTTCTATGTTTTTTCAAACAGGCCCTTAAATTCACAAATTCAGGGTTATTCCATTTAAATCTTTTGACTATAATTGTCTAAACGATATCACTACATGAAAAAGCATTGCCCCAAGTCTCTCACCATCACTATTAATGATGCCGTCGTTGATCAGCTTAGGAATATTATAGACCAAGGTCATCGAAGTGGCTGTTGTGGGATTGAAGATAGCTGTTCGAATTCCCTTCTTGGATGCAATTTCCACGGCGCTTAACATAACCGCATCAACAACAACACAAGTGATTATCTCACCACTTCCATTGATCTCTTCTACGAAGCCCAGCATTCTCGCCATGGTTCCATAGATCGCTTCACATGGACCAGCTCGTGGTCACTGACTTATCGCGGTGGGCGCTCCCGACCGTTAGCCAAGACCGTCAAAGCATAAAGCACGCCGACGGCTCGGCTTAATGACACAGGCGCCCGCATGGCGCGTGTAAGCGGATCGGAGGTGAAGCCGGGAGTCCAAGCATGCCGACCGCTGCCGTGAGAATGCCCGCCGGCCTCGACTCGACTACGTAGCTAGCGGCGCGGCTACCCGCACAAACTGTCTGGGAGCCTGAGCCGCTCCCGACGCCGCGCACAAACCCACGTGATAAAGGTAAGACAGGCGCAGGGGCAAATCGGGTCTCAAGAAAGCCTCATGCTGGTATCACAGACCGGCCACGCCGTTGGAATTAGTAGTTCCGTGATAAAAGTGAAATGTATGACGTAAGTTCTTCAACAAGACAGGTTGTTTTCCGTCGATCCTGGCGCGAAAGTCATTTCTCCTAAAAGCCGCATAAGAACCTGGGACATGAAGCCGCAGTTTCGGTTACACCGAAATCTATAGATTAAGCCCATATCACACAGCAAAGCCGGCTGGGTCAGACTAAGAAGGCGTAACTGTGCTCGCTCATTGGGGTGGAAGTCCGAGGTGTCAAGTTTCGGCGGAAGTGACAAGGCGTCCTCCATTAATACAAGGATGCCACCGTCCGAAGATATGGATCGCCTTCTACCGAGGGTACGCACGGACCCAGTCTGATGATGGCCCAGGGGAGCAAAGAAGGTTCGGCTGAAGACAGAGATCAGAAGGTGCCTGCACTTTAGGCAATGCAAGATATCGGGATGCTGGGAGAACGTCACGCACTTATCAGGCACGTCCGTAACCGCAGCCAGTTAATCTCGCCAGCGATCAAGCACGCCACGGTTTCAGCCTTAATCTACAGGCGCCTCCGCATAAGGCGTGCAAGCCGATCGGTGTGAAGCTTCTTGAAAGCCCAGATGCCACCCTAAGCAGCCTGGGTCAGCCGTCAGTCTTGACCCGACTCAAGGCGCGCCACATCACCCCGCACAAACCGGACGTGAGCCTGAGCGGCTCCCGACGACCCAAGGCAAAGCGCGAAACCACAAGATAGCAAGATGTGGCGTGGCAAATCCGGGTCTCAAGAAAGTTTCTATGTGAGATCAAGCCAGACGGCCGCGCCGTCGCTGCGGAATGAGCAGTCTGCGACAAAGTCCTTCCTACTCTCGTGTATGACCGCAGTCCTTACCCGGACTTCGCCGCCACCTTCCTCTTTACACTTGTTCCCCGCCATCGTGATCCTCCAAGCATTCCCACACGTCGCAAATGTGGCTCGATACCAACTGTCACTCTGACTATCTTTTCCCGCTAAGCTCCGTGCAAAGACTTAGACAACTCGCCCTCGTGATGTTGCTAGTCGCCTCCCGTCGCCTGCTTATACGCCGGCCGACCCACGCCTTGAAGTGAACGAACTCAAGAGAACCCTTCAAGGAAGAAACTCTCTATCGGCGAACACTTTACACCCTAAGCAGGCTCCTCAATCCTCGCTCGTCGCATGGTCAGCAGGCCACCACCTCCTTATACAAACGAATCCGAAGCGCTGCAGAACCTGGCGAAGGTCTCTACTAACTCTAGAGAACTTTGAGCGCTCTACTGCATACATTCAGTGCGCACTTCTCACCACAAGATTCTAGACTACTCTCCCACATTCCAGGTCTTCCATATGCTTCCACATTCTTCCACACTCTTCTACCTACGCTACGACACTTCCAACATCTTCTATAATTCTCAGGAATTTCTCCAGTGGTCTTCTAGAACATCCCACATAACTCTGGGTCAGCAGTTTCCATGCTCTGTAATGATTCCCCTTTATATACGGCTCGGGAGCCTCTTTACGCCCATCAAGTGATCCTTCCTATGTGACGTTAGTATTTCCAGAGCGAGTTCGTGACACCTCCCCACCCATGCCATCGACGACCCCGTCGATGAGGTCGCAGCCTCAACCGGTTTGCCTAATCCACTAACTCGTCTGTAGCCTCATTCTCACGCTCCCACTAGTCTTCCACTCTGCAGTATCTCCATCGGGAACTGTATTTCTACTGAGGGACTCCTCGCTTCCTGACCGTCTCAACTAGATAGTCTCCACTCTTCTCCCGAAGGAAGCCAAATTCTCTCAATGCTACTCCATTTGATCGAGGCCCCAAAAGTGTCGTGGCCTTCGCTCTAATCGACTTCTCCTTACCCTTAGCGATTTTCATCCCCCGCTGGCTACTCACCGCCTCCCGCCGCTCCCTCAGGCCAGCCTAGGACGACTGAGGGCGCCTAACATCCTCAGATGAACCTGTGCGTGCATCCTCCATCGCCTTCACTTTTCTCAATAGTGGCACTGAGTCGCTTCCTCTGCAGACATTCCTCACAAACGCGGACACGTGATGCAGCACTTCGCCCGCGTGACTCGCCGTCACGCCCTACCTTATCTTCCCTGGTAGTGGCACCCGCCCTACCATACCCGGGCGCACCACTGTGGCACTCCTTCTCCCCATTACAGTCGCAGCCTATCTTCCGAACCCCCGTGGGACACCTCTTCTCCCCACCAGACCGTGGCTAACCTCAGCCCTCACATCAAGACATGCTTCCTCAGAATCCATCAAGGATCGCGATCACATCAGCTTGTTAGCCTCGCACTCTTCTCCTTAGTTCCTCGTCTACCATCTCGCAAAATAGCCCATAAAGTCAAGGGAAGTTCTTCATTCATATCAGGAGCTTCAAGCATTAAGGAAGAGAACTCCTCTGGATACCCTGATCGAACTCAAGCACACAGATGCCCATCTTCTCTTACTCTTAAGCATGATCCCACATCCTCCTAGCAGAACTCGTCTCGCATTTCTCTCTCGAAATTCGTCTACGCTAGTCGGCCAAGATGCCCCTTCTCTATCTCTAGAACCTTTCTACGCCACCATGTAGCCAGACATCGGGCCGTGCGTAGAAACAGAAGAATGGGCTGTACCTTGTCGCCTCATCTGGCCACGTCAAGTACCTCTCCACGTGCACGTTAGTCATTTTAACCCTCGCATCCCGTCATTTACCGAACGATGCGCTGCAAGACCTCCACCTCGCTTAGCCAGCTGAGCGTGGCCATAACCCGAGCCGACAATTGCCTTATAACACATCTCGCTCGCCTCCTCTTCACGCCGGCCGCACCTCCACCCTCACTCCAAGCTACGTAGCACACTCAAGACCCCGTCAAAAGTCACCGAACTCCTCGTGGTGACACCGCATGAACCGGCGAGCCAGATCCCCCTCAGCTGCCCCGGACCGCACCTCGGCATCCTCCCACAGCCTTTCCTCCACGCTACCCGTGCCGTGATCCCCTCCTTTGCCTGCCACACCCAACTCTAAATTTCGACGAATCGTCCCTCGTCGCTAAACAGATCACGAGACTAGCCCTTCCTAATCGCTAGGCGACTGGTCCTTACCTCGGATTCCCCGTCGCCACCTTCCTCCACACGGTAGCCTCGCCATCAGATCCTCCAAAGCTTACCCCACACATCGCAAATCAAGCCTCTATACCAACTATTAAAACGGTATAGGTCAGACCACAAGATGCAGTTAGTAAGAAAAATTTATGGAAAGTTATTAATGGAATTCGTATCAAACTCAACCACTACGTGCTTTACATTGTTTCTAATTCCTAATTATAAATGTAGATTAATCATCATTATGGGGATCTAAATAAAGTGCCCAACGGGGCACTAGTCTGGCAACCGTTCCCATTGAAATTTCTTTCAAAATAATTTCTCCATTGTATCCCATGAATGGTCATCGAATCAAAATGGTAGACTTTTTTGCCCCCCATTAAAATGTGTTAAGTATTAAACGATTGGGCTGAAACTCGTGTTTATGAATTTTGCAAAGCTTACATTATTTTATCTTGCCCCACCGAAATATAATCCAATCTCAGCCACTGTACATCTACTTTTTACAATTCTCAATTAAGTTCTCGGGTGGGAATACATGCATATGTACATGCATGATGTAGTTAGGTAAGAAAGTTTGTGAAAAGATAATACTGGAATATATATCTAATCATCCACATGCTTTACATTGTTTTTAATTCTATATAATCATCGTCATCATTGGGGACACGAATCTAACTAGTGCCCAGTGGATGAAAACAACTGTCTCCATTGAAATTTCTTTCAAATTAATTTCTTCAATATATCCAAGATAATCAAACTCAAATGATAGACTTTGCCTCCTCTTGAAATGTCAAATGTGTAGGTATTAAACGATTGGATTAAAACTCATGTTTATGGACTTACATTACTTTCCCCCAATAAAATTTAATTCAGGCTCCACCACTGTACATCTACTTACAATTCTCAATTTCTCATGTCACTCTTAAATAGAGAGGCAGTGATGGGACCACAAGGACCACCCAGTTTCCTGGTACGGCTTAATTCACTATTTTTCCTCTGATGCCGATTGTCGATAATTGAATTCTTATATATATATATATATATAACATATCTATATCGTAAGTCATAAACGGCCAAATTAACCTATTTTTACTTACTCCATTCGATTCACAAGAAACAAAGTCTGAGCCTAATCTCGCCTCATTTCTATTCTAAAGGCTTTCAACTGGGCCAAACTCAAATTCAGAAGAGTAAGTCAAAAAGAGCTAAATCGCAAACCTTAAAAAATGCTAAAAACTTAATTTTACAAATTTATCTTCAATAAAAATAAATAATATACAAATATACAATAATAATTAATATATAAAACGATCAGCCTAAACAATATAATAATAAGAAACAAACTTAAATAAATAAATAACGCTAAAAACACTATTATAACCAAAGTATCAAACTAATCTCAAGAACAAGACTAAACAATAAAGAAAAACTTAATAACATATACTTAAAAACAACCCAAAGTATCAAACGAAATCTCATATGCCTCTAATCTTCATCCCATCCTCATTATATCCAATAATAAATACGTGGATTCCACATTCGAAAGACGATATCCTGGGACAGAATAGCTTATCATCATCTATTAATTAATTTAACGTTAACAACATAAATTTTCATTTACAAGCTAATAAAAAAAATTTTTTTTCCAAAAATGTATCTCAACCGTATAATAAATAAATTAGTATATAATTTTTGTTAATGATTTTAAAAATAACATTATTTTGTTATTAACACTAGTTTAAGTAATAAAATTATTTAAAATATACTACTATTTAGTTATTAAATTTAATTTAATTTATAACCAAGATCACAAGACCCCAAACTCGAGGGTCTTTTCTTTTTTTTTTTTTTCCATGTAACCTTCAACCAAATTATATAATAAATTTCATTCACGCATATTCACTGCCACTCAATTACAACAAACGACACATACGCTCCTCTCATTCAAGATTCTAAGAATTAAGACTTAGCGCAATGATCAACTTTTCGTAAACTATGTGAGAACCAAATGCCATCCATAAAAGATGCCGGGCCAGATTCTGACCTTCCGAGATTTCCATTGTAGCCAAAGAACGCTCAAAACGAACTTCCTGACCTAGTTACTGCATCCAAGTCACGCCGAGCTCCACCCCTGGGACGGCTCCACAATAAAGGAGGTCAGCTCGCCAACAGGCTCACGCTTATATTCGAAGACTAAATGCCATCCACGTGCACGCTGGTCAGATTCTGGGGACTCACGAGCTCCATGCAGCTCCAAGAACACCGAAACTGACTTCGAACTTGTTTATTATCCTAAGTCGGCTACCACACGAGCCAAAGAATCGACATGCGTGAACCCGATAGGGGTACCTCCATCGTCTTCGTCTTCTTTCGAACACAATACGAGCTCGATCATATCGGAGCCACTGATCTGCACTCAAAGGATCCCATGCAGCATAATGAACGTGAAACGACTCTCGACGGCAGTTTATACGTCCGGCTCGCACACCGAGCTCATTCCGCCGAGTCTGGGCCAAGAGCCCAAACAAAGGAGGTCGCCTGGGCCACACTACCATCCCCGCCGAGCCGGGGGGCCGCACACACACCATCCCCGGGCCGAGCCTGGGCCACACAGCTAATCTCCGCCGAGCTCGCCACACACAACCATCCCCTCACGAGCTCTGGCCGCAGAGCCCGCCCGCCCCAAAGAGGGGCCAACCACAAGAGCCTCGCCCACGCAGCAGGTCGCCCGCCTGGCAGCCTCACCGCGCAAAGAGGTCGGCCGCCGAAGAGCTCACCACGCAAAGAGGTCGCCTCATCCAAGAGCTCACCGCCTAAAGAGGTCACCATCCAGAGAGCTCAACTCGCCCAAAGAGGTCGTCATCCTCAGAGAGCTACCGTCCCAAAGAGGTCAGCTCGGCCAAGAGCTCTCGACTACGCCTTATCCTTTTCGCACCCTTCGAAAGTAAAAGGCCATAACTCATCAGAGGTCCGATTGCGGATCTGAATCCTACATCAAGTTTATCGATGGGGGATACACATACCATAAGAAAACAAAATAAATTCCCTTTACTTCCCAACAAACATTCAGTCTTAAAGTCTGGCTAATACATAGATCAAATAAAGTGGACTTCCCATGGTTCTGCATTATCAACCAAATATCCCCCAAGGCAAGACACAGGCCTTACCAAATTGTATTAAACATATAATTGAAAGCTTCACTACAATTTTATTTACATCACAAGTACTAAATTTCGACAATGGGCTCGGGCTTTAAACAAAAACTCGGGTTTTCTACCCAAAAAATTTTACAAAAGAACACGATAAGCCATCTTAGATCTTCCCTCTCAACCAAGACCCTACGTGTCGCTCTCTTCGGCACCTATGACTAAAAATATTTTTCCCACAATCCAGATTTAGCCTTACGCCCGCAGAAAGTCTCCCACAAGGGCTACTCCCCACCTATGCAAATGCAATTTAAGATAATCCACAAATCATTCACACCCATTCATATAAAATATGCATATTCTATACGAATGTCTATGTCGCGCCCAGCTTCTCACCGACTTCCTGTATACATCCAATCGATGTACTTAAAAACTAGTTTCAAAACAAGCTTTTATTTTTGAAACCCATCAACAACCTCTCGATATCGACAACCCTCGAATATTTTCACACTGACAACCCTCGAATAGTATAACACCGACAACCTCCGAGCATCGAACCACCGACCATCTCCGAGAACCCCTTATCGACAACCCTTCAATAGAGCTCCATTAGACAAACCTCCGATATAATTCTATCGGGCAACCCGAATCAATCTGGCATCGGACAACCCCTCCGAATACCCATTTTAATTCATGCACTCACACCCAATTTACATGATGTACCCGTGCACATGCAATGATAATGTCACTGCATAATATCTCATGTTACATGCATGCTGGAAAACTACATGCAACACTCATAATACATGCTTCACACCAAGCATCACGTTAATATATAACAAGCATGCATATATTAACATCATTTTCTCACACAATCTACATGTTTTTCAAACAAGCAATAACACACAAAAACTGGATTTCAATCTCCAAATTCAGAAAACATCATGCACGGTACACAACCAAGATCATCCTACTCAAATCCCAAACTACAATACAACACCGCTCCAGAATCATAGCTCAAACTACACGTACCTAGAAACTGCAGATTAACCAACAATAATTTCTATCGAAATTATTCTTAAAACTGTACCACTACTGCTAATCGTCATGGCCATTTCATGGCTATTAAATAAAGACTAACCAAAGATAGAGAGAACCCCTACTCTCAAGTGCATCCATTCACCGGCCGCAACTCCTCTCGTTTGTAAATCCCCGAGAACCGGCTGGTTCTCTTCCTTTCGCTGCCTCTTTCTTTTCTTTTTCTTTTTCTCTTTTCTTCTTCTCTTTCCTTTTTCTCTTTTTCTCTTCTCTTCCCACCGAACAAATTGCTTTAGGTGGAGAATACTTATCCAGGTGGAGAATACTTATCCAGGTGTAGAACACCTCTTATTTCTCTCCTCATGACACATAGCATTCCACATGTCATTCATGCCCACTTTCCCACCACTATCCTCTTATGCAAGATAGAAGTGTGACACTTGGCTTCCACTTAAGTGCCAAGTGTCCTCTCCTCAGGTGCCATATGGCATGCATCTTCATGGCACATGTCACCCTCTCATTTGTCCATTTGTCTCGAAATACGTGCAATTCCGACCTTCACCCGACGTAAATTCCTCACTACCTAGATTTCGCGAGACCTAACTCAACGGTACGACTGCGATCAAGCCATCCGAGATCTAGAGAAATTCCCAGGTTTGCAACCCATGTCTATCATTTTACTTTATCCGGGGTATTACATGCTTCCCCCCTTAAAAGAATTTCGTCCCGAAATTCACACACACATATACATACAATCACATGCATATGTAACAGTCATTTAAATGCCAAATGACTAAACCATGTACCTCCGTCCTCAAAGAGGAAAGGATAGTCTGTACGATTGTGGTCCTTTCAATGTTCCCATACCCTCCACTCTCCAGGTCACACAACACTTTAATCCAAATTTCATAGTCTCGTCGCAAACCCGTTTCCGCCTATCCACACGACAAAGTCCTCCGGCGTCCCATCTCGCATCAATAATGTGCTCGCCTAGTCCACTACACAGCCGGATCTCGGGAGTGTATTTCCGGAACATAGAGACAAGGAATACCTCATGGACACCTGATAAACTCGACCTGCATCGTTAATCAATATGCAATGCCCCCACCCTCTCGAGTACCTCGGGGCGGCCCAATAAACCCTACGATAGTTTCCTCCGGTCACGAACTGAACACCCTTTTAGGCATCACCTTTAAGAAGACATGATCACCCGCTCAAATTCAGGTCGCGCCGCTATCTACACTCTTCTTTCTAGCTCGAAAGCAAAGGAGAAGGTGTTCCGTGATCGCACCCACTTTCTCAGTGGTGTCTCGAATCAAGTCAGACCTGCGGGTGTAGCCTCCCACCTCTCGTCCAACAAATCTGAGATCGACATGGCCTCCCCATATAAGGCCTCATAGGTGCCATCTCGTATGCTCGCCACAACCGTCGTTGTAGCGACTCTACCATGGGCAAATGCTCTTCCTGGGCCTACCTCAAATCTAGACGCATGCTCGCAAGATTGCCCTTCTAAACCTCGTATAGTCATCTCCGACCGACACTGCCTATGGATGAAAAGCTGGTACTCATCATCAACTCCGTGGTCCCTACGGCCTTCTCGAAACCTTCCAAAAGTGTGTCGAACTCCGGATCTCGTCCGATACGATGGATACCGTACTCCATGTAACCTAACAATCTCTCATATATACACTGTAAAATTCTCTATAGTGTAAAGGTCATCCGCGACGCCAGAAATGCGCCGACGCCTGGCCCACTACGACCACACCGCATCACGCCTACGCCATGTTCGCGGGTAAGTGAGTCACAAAGTCCATCGCAAGATGCTCCATTCCACCCGCTACCTCCAATGGACGGAGTGAAATTTAACAGCCTCCTGCTCGCCTTTACTTTCACGGTTACGTGAGACAATCGCCGAACAAAACTTCAACGTGTCTTTTCATCTGTCAATACTCCGCGACTAAGATCTCGACATCTTCGTGCACCGGATGCACCGCAAAACGAGCAACTGAACCCCGAGGATCTCCTCTCAACCCTATCAACTAGTGGAACCACAACCGCCCCTCAGACTAAAACCGCCATCGCCAGGGCTACCTAAACCTTCACCATACCCGACCGTACCGGGTCCCCCGATGGACACTACCGCGCCTGGCCCCACTCAATCACTCGCTTAGCAGGGAAGGCGTAAACCACTAAACTTCCCATAACACCCTCGAGCCTCGCCGTCAGAACGATAAACTTCAAACCGCCACGCCTTCGAGCATCGCCCACTCCCGAAGCCATACCACCAATGCTCCCCGTGACTTTCGACTGAGTGCATTAGCCACCACATTCGGGCCTTACTGTGTGGATGGTAATGCAAGCGAAGTCATAATCCTCTCTGTGAACTCCATCCATCTGTCAGCTTCATACTGAGAGGTCCCGTCGCTATACTTTAGACTTTCGCGGGTCCGAGCACACTCGCGAACTCTCGTAAGTAGTGGCGCCTAAATCTTCAAGGCGAAGACAATGGCCGCCAACTCCATTCATGTGTAGGGTAATTCTACTCGTGATTCTTCAACTAGTCAAACCGATAAGTCACTACTCTCCCTGGACCGCATCAAAACACATCCCGGGCCCTCAGCCCTCAAGCATCATAGTACATCAGTACTCCCGTCCCTTCCGACTACCGCACGACGCCCGAAGTAAGCTCGTTCACCCTCGAACGCCTCTCACACGAAGTCATTCCACTAAACTTGACCTCCTTCAGTGGTCAACTTAGTCATAAAGCCACACGGAGAAATCCTCAATGAACCTCCGGTAATATCCCGCCAATCCCAAGAAATCAAGCAGATCTCGAAGACCGACTTCGAATTCCTCCCAACTCATAATGTACCTCAACCTTCGTGGTCTATTTGACACACTTTGCCGACACGACGGTCCTGTAAATTCAATTTCAAGAAGCCAAAATTCAATTCTCTCGAATTTGGCATACAATCGATGGTTCTCGTGGTCCGAGAACGAATTGCGATCCTCATGATCCTCCGTCTCGAAAGTGCATCAAGATATCGTCCACAAAAACTACCACAAACCGATCTAAGTAGGTAAAGACCCTACGCATGAGATCCATGAATGCCGCTGTGCATCTACAATCCGAAGGGCATCACCGTGGTCCTCGAAATGCCCATACCGCGCTTCAACGTCACTTAGATATCTGGGTCTCCCTAACTCTCAACTGATGGTACCCGGTGGGAGATCTATCTTAGATTACACCTGTGCCTCTCTCAACTGATCAAACAAATCATCAACTTAAAGGATACCGATCTTCGACGCTACCCTCGTTTCAATCGTTTAGTCACGCACGAAGGGTCTTATCCTTTTTCTTCTAAAGAAACGTAACCTGAGCGCCCGAGGTGAAGTGCTCTGGCCTAATGAAACCCTCATTCAATAATCTCAGATTCGTATTCGTTCCTCGGAACTCAACTCGGTGCCATCCTATGAGTCATAGAAACGGGCGACATACCGTGGTGTAGCTCAACGACAAAGTCTACATTCCTAGGAGGTAACTTCAGAACTTTGTCTCGAAAACATCCTCAAACCACATACCACCCGTGGTGACTCAAACCTGGTCTCACCGTTCTCCAAGGTAAGTGCTTACTAGCCCATCAACCATCCGTGCCATCTAGAGTCATACACACCGTAAAGCATCATGCTTATTCCCCCGGGAATGTACGAATACTTCTCGTGTGTAGGCAAGAACCTCATACGACAATCACGACGACTGCAGGCCGTCACCCAATCCATGCCAAGAATGACATCAAAGTCCGATATGTCCATAACTAAGATCTACCGTGAGTAGAACCCGAGATCCTAACTCACAATCCCAACATATCTGATCAACACTTACCCTAATTCCTGGGAGAACTCACATGCAATGGCCTTCCAAGGATTCAAACTCTTAAGCCCGTAACACAACACAAGATGCAAGAATAAATGAATGAGATGCACCGTAATCAGCAATACTTGCCCATAAAGTGGAGAGTGTTATCTTGTATAACTCGACGGACCGTGGGCTTCGTCTCGTGGTGTAACGGCAAACAAGCCCCCAGTCCCCGCAGGTCCAGCCTCAGGTCCCCGCTCGACCACCCATGCTCCTACTCGCCTATCTACCAAACAAATCCACGTCTGTCGCACTGACCGAGCACCGCTCCCGCCCATGTTAGAGTAAGAAGGAACATACTATAAGTCCGGAGCGTTGGCCCCATCGATGATCGGGATCGAGGGCACCCTATTTAATTTCGATCTCGGCCGCTGGCAATCCCGCCTCATGTGTCCGTGCTACCACAATGATAAAATGTCATCTAGCCCCGACCGGGCTGGGGAGCCCTAACCGGGTTAGCCTTGAAAGCCGCAGCTCGCCCGAAACCCCGTGTAACGTAGTCCTTTCGTTTCTTTCAGCTCAAGAAAGCCGAATCCCTCCTTCCGCTTTATCACAAGACCGATCCGAATGCTCCGGCATCATCTATCTCTCTACGGCTGCCGTCCCACCATAATCCATGCTCAGAGAAGTCCCACACCCGCTCGATGGACAACTTCAAACCATCCTCGAACTTTCACCTCGCCATGTCCGAGGCCATAATCATCCCTAAACGCTTAACTCAGAACTTAGCCACGCACTCGAGCACGTCATCGCCCCCCCAAGCTTCAACTCAAGGAACTCCCTGCTTTTGCATGTCTAGAAGATGCCTGAAAACTCGCCATGAAGATTTCTCTAAACTCCTCCCATGTCATTGCCTCCCAAATTTCAGGATTTAACCTACCCCACCATACCCGGGACTCACCCTAGTCAAAATGTAGCTAACCCCGATCTTCAGAACGCCTCTGAGGTAATCTCCATAGCCTCCAAAACTCTCTCAACTTGTCGGAACCAATGGTCCACCACCATTGGGTCCCCTCCTCCCCTAAATGCTGAAGGGTGATGTGCCATAAACCTCTTGAGGTTATTCTCGTCCCTCCCCGTCCCTTAACCCGCACCACTGTACCCAGCTAGCCGCAAAGACCCATGGCCTCAAAAGGTCACGATAAAAATGTATGTGGCTCTGCATGCACCCCCAAGGTCCCTTCCTCGACTTCACATCTACATATATCAAATAGCAATTTATTTATTTATTTATTTTTTTCTAACCACTTAGGTTAACTTCTCACCCTAGTGTTCAATACTTCCTATATACTATTCACCAAGCATATAATTCACATAATATATAGCATAATATCATGCAACACCATCGTAATGCAATAATGGATGCATGATCTAAACACACTTGACCATTTAAATTCCAAGGTAATCGCAGACCTAAATTTCTCGATAATTTAATCATCGCTAGTATCGTTGCTCAACACTAGATATTTATAAACCCAGCTCGCATACTGCCGTGGCACCCCAAATCCTAGGGGTCTTTTTTTTTTTTCCACAGTAACCTTCAACAAGCTATATAATAAATTTCATTCACGCATATTCACTTGTCACTCAATTATTAAGCAATGACACATAATAGTCCCTCTCATTCAAGATTCTAGTAATTAGTGCACTTAGTGCAATGATCAACTTTTCAGAACCTATGTGAGCACCAAATTCCATCCATAGGCATATGGTTAGATTCTAGACTCAAGGAGCTTTCCATAGAGTCTAAGAACACCTGAAACGGACTTCGGATGAGGAAGTTATGGTCATCCAAAGTTGGCACTTCACATGAGCAGCAACTGACATGCAGAACCGACATGTACCTACTGTCTTTCGTCTCTTTCGAACAAAATATGAGCTCAAATCATATTGAGCTATATATGGATGGATTCTAAACTCAAAGGGCTTTCCATAGAGTCTACGAATGCGTGAAACAGACTTCGGACGAGAAAGTTATGGTCGTCCGAAGTTGGCATAACTGAGCTCATTCCTTCCTCGAGCTCTGGCCAAGAGCTGTGCCCAGCTGAGTCACGCCTCACACAGCCATCCCCGCTAAGCTCTACGCATACACGCCATCCCCGCCGAGCTCCCCACGAAGAGCACAAGGCAAAGAGGTCGCCATTAAGAGCTTGGGCCACAAGAAAGAGGTTCCGCCTGGATCGAAGAGCTTTTAAATTCTCCGCCCAAAGAGGTCATCTCATCCAGAGAGCCTCACTTCTACCCAAAGTTATGCCACCATCCAAGAGAGCTCAGCCTCAAAGAGTCAACTCGGCCAGAAGAGCTCGGCCATAGCTCATCCTTTAAGACCCTTCCAAGTAAAAAGCGCCTATAACTCATCGTAGAGTCCGATTCAGCTGATTCAGTTCTTACATCGTTTACTTATGGGGCTACAATATACCATAAGGAAACAGGGCCAAATTCCTTTACTTCCCAACAAACATTCAGTCTTAAAGTTCGTCTAATACATAGGATCGAAATGGGAAATGGATTTCCTATGTTCAAACACAACCAAATATCTCCTCAATGTAACTTTACCAAATTGTATTAAATATAATTCGAGTTTAATTACAATTTTATTTACATCAAGTACTAAATTTTGACAACACCCGCTTAAACAAAAACCTGGTTTTCTAACCAAAATTTTTACAAAAGAACACGATAGCCATCTTGCATCTTCCTCTTAACTAAGACCTCATGAAGCGCCGGCAGACTCCGAGATTCGAAAAATATTTTTCCCACAACTAAAATAGCCGACGCCCAAGAGGTAAAGCTCCCACAGCGCTACCCCCACCTGTCGCACACGCAAATTAAGATCCACAAATCATTCACACTCATTCATATAAAATACGTATATCTCTATACGAACGCCTACTGCCGCGCCCACCACCGACTCCCCCCCACATTCACTTTCCATGTATGAAACTGGCCAAAACAAAAGCTTTTTATTTCAAAACCCATTGAACAACCTCCGATATCGACAACCCTCGAATATTTTGCACACTCGGACAACCTCCGAATAGTAAACCACCTGACCATCTCCGGTGAACCCCTTATCGACAACCCTCTCGATGTGAAGTTCATCGGACAAACCTCCGATATAATTTATCGGACAAACCCTCCGAATCACCGCATCGGACAACCGAATACCCATTTTATTCATGCACTCACACCCGACCACACGTATGACCGCACATGCAACGATAATGTCATCGCATAATATCTCATGCTACTTACGACGGGAACCACATGCAACACTCATACGCACGCTTCACACCAAGCATCACGTTACAAAAGAACACGATAGGCCATCTTAGATCTTCCTCTTAACTAAGACCTCATGAAGTGCCTCTCGCGTATTCTGGTGACCGAAAATATTTTTCCCAATAATCCACAGTTTACGCCCAGCAGGCAAGCTCCTACAAGGCTACCCCCACCCAAGCCGCAAACGCAAATTCAAGATAATCCACAAATCATTCACACCCATTCATATAAAATATGACATCTCTATATGAATGTCTACAAGCCGCGCCTGGCTTCACCGACTCTCTCATACATTCAATTTGCTACAGATGTAAAACTGGGCTTCAAAACAAAGTTCTTTTATTTTGAAACCCATCAACAACCTCTCGATATCGCATTAACCCTAAATATTTCGGTACTACCTCGGGACAACCCTCCGAATAAGATACCATCGACAAATCGCATCGAACCACTCGGACCATCTCCGAGAACCCCTTATCGACAACCCGATGCAGTTCATCGACAAACCTCCTATATAATCGACGGACAACCCTCCGAATCACCAGCATCGACAACCCGAATACCCATTTTATCACGCACTCACACTCCGATTCACTGACGACCTCGGCACATGCAACGATAATGTCATCGCATAATATCTCACGTTATACGCATGATGGAACTACACGCACTCATAATACATGCTTCACACCAAGCATCACGCTAATATATAACAAAGACGCATATATTAACATTTTCACAATAACTGCATGTTATTCAAATAAGCAATAACACAAAACCTGATTTCACCTCCAAACTCGTAAAATAGCATGCACCTGCATAATAACCAAGATCATCCTACTTAGATCATAAACTACAGTACAACAATAAGTTCCAGAACTGCAGTTCTGAAAACTACACAGACCTAGAAACCGGTCCCAACCAACAATAATTTCTATCGAAATTATTCTTAAACCAAATTTTACCATCGCTAATCGCTGGCGGCCATTTCATGGCTCTTAAACAAAGACTAACCAAATAGTAGAGAGTACTACCTCTCGGCTGCAGATCCGCTCACCGCTGCACCTTCGTTTGTAAATCGAGAACTGGTCGTTCTCTTCCTTCCGCTTGCCTCTTCTTTATTTTCTTTTCTATTTCTTTCTTCTTCTTCCTTTTTCCTTTTCTCCTCTTCCCACCAAACAAATCGGCTTTAAAGTGAGAATACTTTATCGAGCAAGAGAACACCCTTTCTCTCCTCACACACACAAAGCATTCCACATGTCATTCACGCCTACTTTCCACCACTATCCTCTTACGCAGTATGTGACACTCTTTGGCTCCACTCCTAAGCCGCTGCAGCCTTCCCAGCGCCTATACTGCAGACCATACCACATGTCACCCTCATTCGGTCCATTTGTCTCGAACAAGTAATCTCGACCTTCTAATTCGACCGAAATTCGACTACGCATGTATTTCGCTGCAGACGAACCCACGGCATTTAATCAAGGTCGCTATCCCGGCATCTGTGAGAAATTCCCGCGTCATAACCCGTGTCTATCATTTTACTTTATCCGGGGTCTCACAAGTACAAGTTCATTTTTACAAAAAAAAACATGTATGATTGAATAAAATTTAAAAGATAAATAAAAACAGTTGTAAATATTTAAAATAGGATAAATAAAAATATATTTAATATTAAATCAGAATTTATTTAATTTTAAATTTTCATACAACATTTTTTAAATATTAAATTATCATATAAATTATATTAAAAAGATACATTTAAATCAAAATAAAATACAAAACAACAAAGCTTACAGTTAACTATATATTATAATACTATTATTTTAAACCCTTACGCTATAAAAATAAGATAACAAAAATATCAAATTTTATATTTAATCAGTAACCCAAATTACTTAACTGGGCTATTTAAAAAATTAAATAAAAATTTCAGGCAACAGCTTATCGCTATCTGTACTAAACCCACAATTTCGCCACTAGTCAAAACATTTATAAGATATCACTTCGCTTTTTATTCTGATCTTAAATTTTACAATCCAACCCTCCAAAATTCAAAGCAAATTGACTCTGGGCTTCATCGGCGCCAGCTTATATTACCAACTCTATCTATATGCATAATGTAGTTAGGTAAGAAAAGATAATAATGGAATATATATATATATATCAAATCATCCATATGCTATACATTGTTTTCAATTCTTTTATAAATGGGAAGATTTATTATTATAATCATTGGGCGGATATAACTAGTGTCAAGTGGGGGCCTGAAATTGTTTTCAAATAATTTCTTCATCGTTTACAAGGTAATCGAACTCAAATGATAGGTTTTGTCCTCTAAATATATGTAAGTATTATTAAATTGGGTTGAAACTCATGTTTGTGAATTTTATAAAAATTACATTACTTTTTATCTTGTCCCCAAGTTGAAATTTGACTGATTCATTATTATTATTGTTATTATTAAAACCTAAAAAGTTAATTTGTGACACTAAACTATTTCTAGCAGTTGGTTTGAATTTTTAAGTCTTATCTAAAACCTCTTCAAACTTCTTGTATTGTCCAAGTTTAAGGGGAGTATTTTTTAGATTAAACTTACTTTTAAAATTACATTTGATCTTAATGTATCATTCGACCCTAGCTTCCTTGTATTCATTATCTCAAAATTGTAAACTATAAATTTTATTTTTGTTATTTTTTTATTATTATTATTTTTTTGTATTATGAGGGTTCTAGAGTAAGGTATCACTTGGAGGAAAAAAAATCTAAGTGAATGATACATAAGGGTTTGTCAAAATGGAATATCACTTGGGAGTTTAAGCAAGATACACTTGAAAAAAATTGTACTTCTATTAGAGTCAGCTAACTAAATGTAAAATGGAAGTGAAGACTAGAGTTAGAAGCCATGAGTAGAACTCATATCGTAAATTCGTTTCTTCTTGAATTAAAATTGAAGAAACTCGGGTTGTCGGCATAATTTTCTAGTCTCTAGATCTTTAACGGTTATATTTTTTTTTACCCATTATTTATGCTTAGATCTGAAAAAACCTAGGATCAAATTAATTGCATACATCCCAATGATTTAACAAGGAAATGAAATAGTACTAGATTTCCTATCAATTTTGCCTAGTTTTATTTATTTATTATTTTTGGATGAAGATAAGAATAAATATAAATAGAATGGATAAGGTTAGAAATTGAGTGATTATCCAAACCCATCCCCATTTTCATTCTTGTAAGTTTCTAATTTTATTTTCTGGAAGATTTGTATAATTTCACATCAAGAACATTTAAGGTGATTGAAAAAAATAAATATAAAACAACTGAAATAAAAAACAATTTATGAGTGGTAGGTGCTAGGTAGTAGGTACACATCTTCCATTTATTATCACCTTCACGGCACCATATCATTATGGTAGGTACAAAGTTTACTACCATCAATATTTATCAATTTATTGGGGTTGCAACTACCTGCATATGTTAGTTGTAAAGTTAATTACATTCTTTAAGGCTATGTTTCCTTTTCCAAAAAATTGTAGGAAATGAAAGGGAAAGAAAATCGGAAGAAAAAGTAAAAGAAATGATTATACAATGATTTAAAAAAAAAAAAAAAGGAAAAACCATACAAAATAAAAATAGAGTTAAATTTAATATTTTAATTTTATATGGTATTGCAGATTTATTTTATTTAGGGGAAATTATGTTAAGGTGCATCATAACATCAAAAATAAGGAAAATAGAACTTAACTCCCTTGTATCACTATGAAATGTACCATCTCCAACAAATTAAGGAATATATGCATGACTTACCTTTCAAGACAGTTGTTTCTCATATTTTGACCGATGGGTCTCATGTACCGCTACTTATTAGAGAGAGCCTTGTCACGTCATTTTTTTTTAACATCTATTCATTTTGTATTATATCATAGTATTTTGTTATTTTCTTAATAAATTTGTCCTCTACCCTCCTCCTTATACCAAATTTAAACCTTAACTATTCGAAGCTATATCTTATTGTCACATCATATTTTTTTTATTTTCTTTTTTAAAGAGAAAATAAATTTATTGATTTAAACTAGTAATACGTCGATAGAAACATATAATCAAAATCGCTAAAACCATGTACGATAAAACAACATCCAAGTATAACTTTCAACTGAGATCTAACCTGCAAAAGCGAGATCAGTAAACAGTTGGATAAACTTCCTTGAATTGCGAAGGGGATGAAATTAGGGGCGGAAAGATAGCTGAAACCTGTCTTTTGAGATTAATCCATAGAGTTCTATAGGTTTAAATTTAAAAAACCAAAAATAAACATTAGTATCATAATAAGAATGCAAACTTTTGGATCGATGCCAAGAGGAAAAAAAAACGAATAGATATCAAGCAAGTTAATGATCCAAACAATGAAACTTTCAAGGGCGGCACTACAATTTAACCTCAAAACTGCAGCTCAGATATTGTTATCATTGGATTTCTTTGACAAGTTACAAAATCACCATTCTTGGAGAGCCAGATGCTTATTATTGATTGAAGGCAGAATTACCTTCACACGGGATTTTTGGACTCTACAATGAACAAATTTCGGTTCACACGATTTTCTGTCAGCATACCCTATTCTCAATGCCTCATTCTTATCCTATATCCATACAACAATGTATCCTAAAAGTAACATTAAGGATGAAAAAAGGTGTTGAGTTGCATCTAAGCTACAAGTGTGAACTCAAGAAATCAGTTTGGATCTTTTTGAATTTCTTAATGATCTAGTCTTCAAATCTCATTAACCTTTCTGCATCCCATTTTGTGGAACCTGATATTCATTTTGTTTTTTTCTCACAATGATCTTGTTAAGCTGCATTTATATTTTCTTCTGTTTTGAAACCTAATTGATCAAATTATTGGGTTACTCTTTCTCCTCAAACGTAGACGAAATTCAGCACTGCATAAAAGATTACTTCAACAAGAAGAGGGTGATAAAATGATTCGCAAATTAATAACGTTTATTACAAATACGTCATTTAAAATGTCAAGAGCTAAACAACCACCCATAAATAGCTCTACTGCCTTGATTCTAACCTCGTTTACGATGATGACGATACAATGACGCAAGACAACAACAATCTCAATTTAAAGATCTACTGCTGCTTTCACGGTTTCATTTTATCACAAGTTATGTCATAACATGTTTTGTGTCTTTATTATTGCCACTTTTATTTTTTACGTAAAGACTATACTTAACTTCACTTCTGAGATAGGTTTTATGTAATTAACATTTTATCGCACTATTATTCTCGGGTCCTCTGACGATATAAGATTTTGATTATGTACCCGAATACCCGTCCTAAATATTAATACTCATGCCCCGCTAGCCTGGCCAAAGATCCGATCCGTAAACTGAACTGAATGCATCTTGGGCTAATCTTTGTTCAATTTCTAGTAGTCTACGCAGCATTCTCCAATTCTGTGTCAGGTATGGCATTGTGCTATTCTCACCCTTATCACCGTGGTCCTCACTGGAACAACTTATACCTGCCACTCCACGAACCGGCTCCGAGATGGGGTAGGATCACTCCGCATCTAAACTCACTTCAATACCACTTTTCGACCACTTCCTTCACTGCCGAGTCAGCCTCCCTCTAAGCCTCCACTAAAGGCTCAGGCTCATCCACAGGGATCCGGCTGCATACACACGGAGTACGATCCCCTTCAAATAAGCTGTGAGACCATCCACAAGATCCCCGTGATCTCGGCACTCTTGGGTTTCTCTTCCACCGCCGTGAGATGTCGATGACATCGGGTAGGGTTGAGGATTCCCAGATAAGCATACCTCAAGTACCAGTAGTGGCTTTTCTCTCTAACTCGTGGTGGTCGCTCAACCCGGCTGCACCGGGCAGTCCGAGTGTCTTCCCAACCCGCCATAATACTCCTTCTCGTTTCGTCGGGAAGGAGTCCATCCACTCCCACATACTCTTCTAATCTCTCACTTAGTTCCTCCCAGCATGCTCCTCGCACTACTCCAAAGGTCGCTTTAACCACTTCGCTAGGCATTATAGCCTCTATCATAAAACAAGCATCGCTTCTCCTCCTGACGCTCACAAGATTAAATACACCTAATCCGACCTTTATCCCTCCCGCACTCTTAATTTCGCTTCCCTTCGCACATCAATCATACCGCTAATCGCAAGCTGGTCTACCCAAGATAACTGCATCTCTTTATCTTCTTCCATGTCCAAAATTATGAAAGCAGCTGGGAAGATAAACTTGTCGACCTTTACTAGCACATCTTCTATCACTTCCCGAGGATGTTTCAATGATCTATCCGCCAACTACAGGGTGACCGTCATGGGTTTAGCTTTACCTAACCCTAGCCATTTGAAAATGGATAAAGGCATGAGGTTAATACTGGCTCCTAAGTCACATAGGGCTCTCTCGAAGATCGAGTTCTATCTACATGGATTAGAAGTCGCCAGTCTTTCACCTACGTGGAAATTTCTCCTCAAGCATGCACTACATTCCCCACAAGCATTCACTGTCTCAAAGTCCGATAACCTTCTTTTCCTCGACAAGATATCTTTCATAAATTCCGACATAATCAAGACTGCTCTAATGCATTTCAGAACACGTTGACTCATAGCTTAAACACTTCCATGAATTTGGAAAACCGTTTATCCAATTTATTTTTTCTTCAAACGCTGTGGATATCAGAGTGGTGCGTAGGTTCCTCAGAACTGTTTGTCTTCGCCGCATTTCCCCGTTCATCCGATCTTTCTATCCGACTCTCTTCGGGGGGCCGCCTCGTATCCGATCTCCAACGAACTCGGTCTACTACCTCAGCCTTCCATTTCTCTTACTACGTGGTCACGCCTGTAGCTGGGGCTTCACCACTTCTAAGGTGATACTTTAATATGTTCCTACCTTCACCTCTAGTTTATTCTAATTGCTGCAAGGAACTCACGCTCTCGCCTCAATAGATTAGCCATTCGGGGCCCATTTGCACCTCCAAGTTTCTCAACCGCGCCGCCCGATTATTCGCCGGCTAATTAATTCTCGCATATTTGCTCGTTTATTCATAAAGGTCAGATGGAAGTAAGCGATTCAGCCAAGTGCTTCTTCCAAATCTACTTTTTCGTCTACGCATATTCGCTGTGGAGGTGGTATGCTATTCGATTGCTCTCCATCCATAAGCTCTAGATATTATGATTATTCCGTCACTTTAATTTCTCCGATCCCGGGTTCTCGATAAGTGTTGTCTTTATACCGACCCTCGGGTTCGATCTAGCTCGACAAATTCGACACATAATCGAGCCTACTTACCGTCATCCGACCCAACCGGCATTTTCGGGTATCAGGTTTGCCCTCCACTGTGATTCACATATCTCCCAAGGGTTACCAATACATTTACAACACCTTGCCAGTTTTCAGAATCGTTGCGAGTTTCCGTGCAACATGATTTACCAAATTGCTCAAGACCTCTGTGTCTGCACCTCCCACTACCTTCCTCGGTATCATCCTGCCACTGTAATTCATTGGTTACTACAAGAGCCATGTCCTCTGAGGATTCCATAATGCATTGACCGTAGTTTTCCATCGTCCTTACTGAGGCATTTATTACTGTTATGGTAGAATTACTCAGACCATTATAAAAGTTCATGAAATCTCTCCCAGGCTTCATCTAAGTTCTCCCCAACTGCCTAAACGTGAAATAATCTCTCGCACTAACTCGTGCACCGAGGGCTGAAAGAACTGTCGAATTTCGTGCACTAAATCATTCCATGATGTAATGGACCCTGCCATGTATCGTCAATCGCATTTAGCTCTTTCACCCAATACCGAGCGGAACAACCTCAGTCTAAGTGCCTCTTATGTTACTCCATTATATTTGACCGTGTCGCATACTTCAACGAAGTTTGTCACATGCGTGATCGGGTTTTCACTTGGCAAACCGTGAATCAATGTTCTAGCATCTAGTGTGGTTATCGCTTTCTTACCAAAAATTGTTCGCTTGAATAGGTGGTCTTCAGATAGCAAACTAACAACCGTAGTGGCAGTTTAACTCCCCAAACAACATAAACTGATCATATGGTCAGAGAACCGCCCCAGCATAATTCCTACCATTATTCCTATTCCGTCCCCTCGCGCTTGTTTCCTCGCTTTCTCGGCCTTAATTCATCTCCCGATTCCGCATGATTGCTGGTGTGTTTATCTTTGTTCTCCTCGTGTGTTTCGCTTAAGATCTCTCGGGTCGATAGAACTGAGTAGTTTAACTGCACTCGTCAGCTTACACACACATTAACCTTTACTGGAGCAATCACATGCACAAACAATGCAGACCAATCACAAGCACTTGTGTAACCAAAATATAATTAAAATTTTTTTTTCAAGAATAATATCTTCTATTGTCAATATCAACACGAAACTTCTCCCCGACAATGGTGCCAAAAACTTGACGGGTTCCGTAGAGGTTATGTATAATTAATTTAAATATGTAGGCCCATACGCGCAAGTATACGCGTTGAGTTCACGTAATATAGTGGCTTGTCTGTCGTTCCCACAAGGAGAAGTGTGTTGAATATCGATTTGGGCTTTAGAGTATTATCTGGATCTCAAATTCGAGTGAATTATGGCTAATATGATGGGAAATTGATCCTAAACAAATTATTTACTCGATTAATGGGGACTATGGTTTTGCCTTCCCTTGTCACATTCAATGGATTATAACCTAAGTAAAATTTATTATTCGGTATATTAACGAATTCACACTCGGCTGTCGATCATGCCTACGTGATATCCTCCTCTCTCGAGGTATATTCACTATCTCGCTAGCGTAGGTTTATCATATCTCCTCGTGACGCCCCAATTCCGAGACGCTTAAATGGTTAAACTCTAACGCCACACCCTGAATCTGAGATTTCTACCGCCGATCGACTGGGCACACACTCTACCTGCATCCCCGGTAACCTTTATCTCTCGACCTCGCATTCCTGCAAAGCATGTCATGTTGGCCAAACACCACCATATAGGTAAATTACAGAGAATAGAGCAAGTCAATAATAGATCCATAGATATACTGAATAAAACTGAATCAAAAACTAATCCATACGAATGTAACAAGAGTACAACAAAACCCTAGAAATAAAACTAGAACATCTCTCTTGGTCATTACAATCATCAGTTTTAACTGTCAGAGTTTAAGAAAGGAAATACAGTTCAGCCGACACAAGATCTCTCGAGTCACGCCATGAAATGCCTCCGTCTCGCATCCCATTCCTCCTCTCTCCCCTCATTTTTCGCTCTGTTATATCTAAAAAACTCTCTTTAAGCGAGTCCCGACGACGTTGTGATGTCGCACGTCAATGATGTAGGTCAGACGCTATAAGACCTCAACGCCGACGCCACCGCGACGTCAATGCCCTCCAATCTCCTTCATATTCCACACACCTTAAAGTTATTTTTCACTTGAAATGAACAAAAAGCCGAGTATCAGATATACAACAATAAACGCACTTATTACTAGATGAAATAAACCAAAACGTGATCGCTGTGTATATGATGAGTGTTTCTCGGGGCACGCATCACTTCTACTCACGGCGTAAATCGCTCTTACTGGGCCTCCGTCCGACCTTAATAGGTTGCATCACGATCGTACCGAGGCTACCGCATGTAGCTCCTCGCCATCAATAGCCGAGACAAAGATACGATGATACCCTTGATAATGTGAATTGCCTTGTCACATTTCGTCCCCACCCATTCAAGGAATCTCCTTTTAGCATTGTGAAGAATGGTTGAAGACGATCTAAATACTGGAACTCGTTTCAAAGACCGCCAATTCACCTATGAGAGCTCAGCTTTTGGTTATCGAAGGCTCTCGGGCTGATGGCTTTGACTTGACCAAGGGCCATTTCGATTCCTCTTTAGCTAACCAAGAACCTAAGGAAATTCCCACCCAACCCTTAAACGCGCACTTATCTCGGGATTCAACTATAAACTGTGACCTCATTAACCGAAATGCTTCTAAGTGAGCCAAATGGTCTTAAGTAGATTTTGATTTACCAACATATCGCCGATATATGCTTCCATGGTTTTTCCCAATGATGCTAAAAGATGTGGGACATCGCGTGCAAGAAGTGACTCGACTTCTTATGACCAAGGCACATTCAGAATACATCCCCGTTGGAGTTATGAATGCTATGTTTGACGAATCGAGGGGAAACATCGGGATCTGATTGTAGCCAGAGTATGCGGCGAGGAAGGATAGAAGCTCATGTCGCCATTGTCAGATCTACTATCCGATCGACGACGAGAGGAGAAACGATCTTCAAGCAAGCATCATTTAGATTAGAGTAATCAAACAATACGTTTACTTTAAGCCTATTATTTGCCATTCTCGGGGGAACAACCACAACGCTACTAATCCATTCTGGGATACCGAATTTCTAATGAAACCAAATGCAAGGAGCTCACAACTTCATGTTTTACGACTCGCACATCGATGAATCGTCTCGCTTCATCAGATCGACTTACATTCTTTTGGCGAAGGTGACATCAAAACCGCTGTATAAAACGTAATGCCTGCGCTGTGAGTTGCACGCGTGAGCCCTGCATATAAACAGACCAACAGACGAAGATCGATCCACAAGTGAAAAGTTACGAATCACTACGAGACTTCGCTTGGGACAATATCCCGAATAAATGATTCTAAGAGAGAATTTAAGTACTAACCTGTGAATTCAAGCTTTATCGGGTTTCGTGAATTGATAACGGGAGCCAGTGGTTAATCTCCCCACATTCGATGGATTATTCTCCTAAAGATGTTGTTATTCCGATTGTTTATAACATATCAACGGCGAGGTGATCTCGCCACGGTGATATCCCCTCGAGGTATATTCGCCTATTTCGTGAATAGAATCAGCATATCTCTATCTCGACTCAGATTCGGGAATGCTTAATGTTCAACCCAAAACCACCTTCGTGTTCTGGACTTCTATTAATCCGAATCGACTAAAGGCTACTCTATTCCGCATCCTCGAATACCCTCATCTCGAATCTCTGGATCTTCAAGTAAGTATGTTAATATCGTCGACATTATCATATAATTAACATGCAGTATAGAGTAGATGATAAATAACAACAATCGATTAACATGAAAGCGTTAAATTCTAATCCATCACTGTGACGTGGTTTGATGTAACTTAGAAATAAGTTTAGAACATCACGAAGGAGAGAAATAAAATATGTAATATGGAAGAACATCTTCAGCGATCCAAAAATAATCAAAATAATAAGGAAAACCACAAAAATCCAAGGAGATCCAAGTCCGTGGTCACAGGTTCACCAGATTCTCCGCCGCACGCTCTTCGTACACCCTAATCCCGAGCCCCCCGCATTTAATGATGAGATGCAGATTCCAGCCGACGTCGACGTGGAGAGACGTGAGGACGCTCACGACGTGGACGTCGCGACGCGGCGCTGACTCTCGCATGCTCCCTCATTTCCTCCAAATGGCTTCCGTATTGTTCTTCGCCCTCATCATGCCCTCAGATTCCAAAACAAAGCTAAATATGAATCTAACACTGCAAATTATATAAATAATGCCAAATCAACATGAAAATGCACGACCGACGCTGAAAGTATAATCCGGTGTTTTAAGCACTCATCACACCCCAAACTTAATTTCGCTTGCCCTCAAGCAAGAACCGACTTCAAATCAGACACCCACCCGACACTATGCAACTCACACTAAGACAAGAATGCCATGTCAAAAAATGTGGATCAATTTGGATCGATTTTAATGAATACACACGTGATACCGACTTCTGACTTCGATTGAGGCTGTGAAACCGACTAGCGTGATCCACCCCATGTTCAAATCTGCCATTCCCAACCCTATGTGCCTATGGTGACTCTCCGCATCACGCCAGTTCCGATACTCCCAAACTTAAGTTCAACCCACCTATTAGGAAGAATCGAACTAGACAAGGATGGGGAACGCACCCAATTATTCATGTCTCTACATCTAGAATTTCCTATGTACCAAAACAAAATGAAGAAGACCTAGCTACAAGAAGTTTTAGCCAAGTGTTCCCAGCGGATCCACGCGACCCACCTCGGGCCAAGTTAAGGGCACTGAAAGCCCTTCAAACTTCACCTCAACACTCAACCAAACTCGACTACTCTAGGTCAAGGTGAATGATCCATCTTCTGGTCCCATGTAACTAGGCAAGAGTTAATGACTCCGCCAATAACGTGGCATTAGGCTTCGATAGCCCTCAGATCAGGCCCTGATTCCGATCGATGATCCCGCTTTATTCTATGCATATGCCTATATATATATATATATATATATATATATATATATATATATATATAGGTATATATATATATATATATATATATATATATATATTTTTTTTCTTTCTTTTCTTTTTCTTTTCTCATGTTTTTGTATTTTTCTTTGATTGGGGCTCGATGGCAATCCTCTTTGTTTGGTGTGTCCCATCACTCAAATGGTTCGAATTCTCCCTAGTCAATGACTTTAGTACTGTCTCTAAGACTGGCATACCTGACCGCCACTAGTGTAAGAGTGTGATAGAGTTGAGAATTGGTTTCGATTTCATCTGATTGGTTCACTAGCCTTTTCACCTATTCAATCTTAATTACCGAGCATCAAACAAATGTACGATTCGAACAAGTCTATAAGTGAACTCAATCTAAAACTGATCTCAATTTTCAACATTGCACAATCGAATGCAATTACTACATTATGCATGAATATCCTAAAACAAACAAACAACTAACAACTAACTCACCAACATAAGCAATATGCGATGACACACCCTAAACAAATACTAACACTACCTACAACTCGCATGCAATACTAAAAACAAACACAACCCAAATGCGAACAACTAACAATACTATAAACTAAAACTAAAACAACTCAAATAAAGCAAGATAAAAGAAACATAGTATCCGAACAAAATACCCCCAACTTAAGATCCAAGTGTCCCCACTGTAAAATAAAAACATGGGGAGGAAGGACTCCTCAGATCACTCCGCGGGGCGTGGCGTGGTCGGGTGAAAAGCTAGATCGCGCGAGTCGGGCCTCGCATACCGTCGAATGATGGCCCGTTGGTTGCGGCGTATGTCAAAGACGCAGCTTCCATGTCCCGGTAACGAGGACTCGATGCTCCGGGTCTCATCCTGCATCGCTACAAACGCTCACGGAGGGAGCACCGGTCCTCACATCGGGGAAGCGACTGGGAGGGACGGCCGCCCAGGCCGCCGTGGAGGCGGAGGAGGTCGGTGACGAGGATCGCCACGTCCTCGTGTCACCCAGAATCCATACGAGCCCGATAACTGAAGCTCGTCTGCCCAGGCTCACATGCCCGAGTCATAAACCTCAGCCGGACACCGTGTGTGTCCCGCTTTCTCGACGATATGGTCTTAATGGATGAAGCCAGCCTCATTGTCGCCAGGAGCACCCCTATTGGCCAGTACGCCGAATATCGAAAAGCGGTGCCCCCTGTGCTCATTTGATCTCGCTATTCGAGGATGGCATCCTCGAGCACCGCCCAACGCCAAATGGTATATCCCTGTAAGATAGCTGGAGCCAAAGCAAGGAGCTCACACCACATTCAGCCGCTTCCAGACGACGCCGGCGATAAAGTGATGCCACACCCAAAGAACGTGTGCCAAACGCCGGGCTCAAACCATCAGCGCGTTCCGCGCTATCGGGACACTCACCCCCACTCGGGTCAACACTCTGATGACCATGGTAGTCGTGGTGCTCGCAGAGCTGATTAAAGGGGGCCTGTGATATGCTCGAGGCCATGTAAGAGCTATCGATCGACCGCGCCGAAAGTCACTTCAATACACCTCGCACCTCGACCTTGGTGACGCTGGAGGCAGGTCACGCACTCCCGAACTACGCCATGGGTACTCGGGCGAGGGGTCATACCAAAGCACGCCAACCCGCCTCGATAGTTTTGCTAAAAATCGCCTGGTGGCGAAACCTCTCCTTAACGGGGGGGCTCCACAAATTACGCCAAACCGATCCGCTTATGATCCGCATTTACAAAACGCGGAAAAGATCAACGCGGTCAGGTCTCGCCGTCCGACTGGGTTGTCGCAGAACTTCATTGCTTACAAACATTCTAAGTTAAACCAAATAACAAACACCTAATATGCACGACAAAAGAAATTAATTAAACACTACCTAAAGACTCAATCAAGACCTAAAAGAGGACTAAAAAAAAACTAATGAATCTAAACCGAACACTCCTATAAGACCCTAGCTACAATAAAAAACACTAAAGAAACTTAACTACTATACCCAAACTAGAATCGGGCATCAGTGGTGAGAAGCCACCATGGTCCAAAACCCACTAATGCGGGTGACTTACAAGGGTCTACGTTAAGGAGGAGATCCCCATCTACCCAAGAGCTCCACAGCAGAGAGGAGGCAGGCTCTGTGGGAGGAGATGGTGCTGAAAGGCCAAATGGCTTATTCTCGGGTTTAAAACCGCCCACGTCGCGACGCATGGATCACGCCGCGACGCGACAGAGCTCGATGTGGCGACGCCGCGACGCAGGCAACGTCGCGACGCGGCGCAGAGCATGTCAAACTGACGCCGCTGACGTGGGAGATTCACGACGCGTGACGCAGGATAGTGATTCAAAACGACGCCGCGACGCAGTAAAAATGACGCCGCTATCGCGAGAAGTCCACGCCGCGATCGCGGTAAAAATGACGCCAGCGACGCGACGTGAGAGCCTACACCTGACGTCACGACGCGAGAACTCCACGCCGCTGACGCGACAGAGCATGTCGTCGACGTCGCTGATGGAAACTCCACGCCGCGACGCGACGTGAAGGTCTCAAGAAATTTCTCGATACATTATGCAGCCCACTTTTTTTCTCGAGAACTCTCCACGCAGGAACTTCATTCCTGGCCATCAACATCGCAGCACTGGCACTCCACGCTTCCCGTCCCGCACTAAACCAACAAACAAAAACATCGATCACGAACACAACTAGAAACCAAAATTGCCGAAAATAACTTATGTAATCCTAACACTACAGACTTAAGAACACTGGGTTGCCTCCCAAGAAGCGCTTATGTTTAATGTCAAGCATCATCACCCGAATCTCAATGTGCACGATACTCTAGGATAAACCGGAAATTTTACGCAGATCCTTATAAGGTCACACCCAATGCCTGAAGGTGGATGAAATACTCTTCCGCACACGCCCCTCGCTCTTCTCGTCTTCTCGCAATAAGCGGGTTTATCCCGAAATTTTTCATCGCCTCAGACAATCTCCGATACCAAGTTCGAGATATCTTCATTCGATCGCCGCCCTGCAAGCCAAGTGGTGGAAAACATGGAAAGTGATCTCGTCTCCTCGACTCTTAGTCTGAGTTCACCTTCGCACACTCAGCTTTTCCGTGGCTAGAAAGGTCTACCAAGTATGATGGGACCAGTCGTCTCTTCCATGTCCGTAATGACAGTGTCTCGCCTGAAGGACGAATTTACCAACTTTACGAGCACATTTTCGACTATGTTCCTCGAGGGTGTTTATGACTCATCCGCAGTCAGAAGACCGATTGCGGGTCGATTTCGGCTTCTCCCAACTTTAAATTTTTAAACATCGAGAGTGGCATCAAGTTGATGCTCGCTCCCAAGTCACATAAGGCTTTTCCCGATACCCGATTCCTTTATGAGAATCCAGATAGCAAATTTACCCTGATTCGGCTCTGGGAAGCTTCTTCGCAAGATGGCACCGCATTCCCGCTAAGGCAATGGTCCCATACTCCACTTTACTACAAGATCTTTTTCATGAATTTCACATACCTGCATGTTCTCCGCGCCTCCAAAAGGTATATTAATATAGCTTCAAGACGCCAAGAAACTTTGCAAATTGTTTAACTCGCTTTTCTTCAACCTTCGAGGATACCTTAATCGTATGACAAAGCTCATCTGTCTGCTTTCTCTGGCTGTCTTCTTCCTCGACTATATTATGTCTTCGACCGCTTCGTATCTCGAGGTTTCATCTGCACTCCAAGTCCTTGGGATGCTTTGGCTCATTCTCTTTATTTTCGAGTTCTCGTATCACCGTCGCACCCCAAGTTCTCCACCCTCTTCCACTCCCAGTGATGGCCTCGCAACATTCTTTCCTTCTCCTCTGGCTCGCTTCCGAATCTTCGGCTTCCAAGGTTAACCCTATCGCTTTCCGAAAGTAAGCTCCATTCGCCCATTTCAGGCTCTAAACTCCTTAGCCGTGGCCAGCCGATCGCTTGAACCTGGTCAAGCCACGTATGTTCGCCTTAGTCTCATTCATGAACGCTGAATGCGGTTAACATTCAGGCGAGTCAGCTTCCAAATCCACTTCTTTCAGGGGTGGTTCATTAGTTCTGGCTTTGATTGCAGATTGCTCGATTGTTCCGCCCATCCATACCCTCGTTGTTTTGATTATTCCTGCTCGGGATTACATGCCTTACCCCGTCCCTCGACTGATTCTAGAAATATACCCCCCCATACCTGGCCCTTGGCTGTCGGATCGATTCCGATTAAACCTCATACGTAATCGTCGCTCCATCATAGGTTCCTCGACCGACATTCTACACCACCGTGTCAGTCCTCCACGTATTCACACAACTCCCATGGAGCGGTCTCGTATAGCATAGCCGTTCCCCGCCGCCCATTTAGTTGTTTAGTCACCGGAGCCACATGATTTACCGCATCGGCTGAGACTTCATTGTCTGTGCCACCCAATCGCAAGCTGATCGGTGTAGCCTTCTGTGCCACCGACAGTGTCAAGTCGCAAAGATCTTCTAATATCTCATACGCCGGGGTCTCGTGGTTTTCTTCATCAATGATCCTCCAACCAGGCATCTATCATCGTTTCTGCCGTATTTCTAATTATCGTAAAGGTGTGGACTTGCATCCATCCGGTTAGTCGATGGTGAGGACATCGCAATAATTCACTTCAATTAAGTCCCCATGCTTCGCCAGTTCTCCTCTAATCGAATCGAACGATCGATCTCGCACTGGGCCAGGTAATCTTCATGTGAAAGAACTTACCGAAACTTTGCGAATTAACCTGCTCCATGTAGTAATGCAGTCCGGTGGTCGACTAGTTAGCCACGTTTGGCTCTATCCCCGAGTGAGAGTGGAATAACCGTTAATCTTAAATATTTCTAGTTGACCCCGTTTGTGGTCTTATGGTATCGCAACTTCGAGGAAGTTACCAAATGTATGTCTGGTTCTCATGGGTAATCCATGGAACAATATGTTCTCGGGCGATTATATCAGGATCGACTTCAATTCAAAATTGCTCACACCGTGGCCAGCTCGACATTCGAACAACCTGGTCGAGGTAACGAACCATCTAATAGCAATGCATCGATCATCCTACGTATGAACGCTCAGCGCTGATGGCCCGCCTGCGGGTCTCAGCCTTTGTTCCACTTCAAAATCTCGTTTCTTCAAGTGTTTTCCACGACTATCGAGTTCTACTCTGCTCGTTTCTCTGCCTCGCTGCAGCCTCGCGTCTTTCGGTTCAGATCACACAAGTGTCGATTAATTCGCTTTGTCGTCGCATACCACCAAACCTCGCATCGTAATAACACAATAAACTAACAAAACCCAATTACCAAAGACTTGTCAAAAATAAACAAAAGTAAAGAAAATTTCGTATCACTATCTATGTGCTTACTACTCTATATCAATTTAAGCTTCCCCAATCCAAAAGCCAAAACTCGACAGTCGAAAACGCTGTATAAATGAATGCCTATGCGCAAGTGCACGCGTAGCCCCAAGTAATATAAAGGTACTAGTGTACCTAGCACGATCCAGCCGTGGAAAGATGCAACTGACTACGAGATTCGCTTGTATTAATATCCGAATAAATGATTCTAAGAGAGAATTTAAGTGACTAACCTGTAATCCAAGCTTACTGTTTCGTGAATTGATAATGTGGGAGCTCAGTGGCCAACCTCCCCGTCACATTCGCTTGATATTCTCCTAAAAGATGTTGTTATTCGATTGTTTATAACATATCAACGGCGAGGTGATCTCGTTTACGAGATATCCTCTCTCGAGGTATATTCACTTATTTCGTGAATAATCCAGTATTTCTATCTCGACTCTAGATCTCGTAAATGCTTAATGTTCAACCCCAAAAACCACCTTCAAAGTTCTAATATCTCTATTAATTCGAATCGACTAAAGGCTACTTACTCCAGATCCCGAATACCCTCATCTCGGTCTCTGACTCGGGCAAGTATGTTAATATCGTCGACATTATCATATAATTAACATGCAGTATGTGAGTAGATGTGATAAATTAACAACACCGATTAAATACATGAAAGGTTAAATTCTAACTATCACTGTGACGTGGTTTGATGTAACCCTAAAATAAGCTTCTTGTAACATCATGAAGGAGAGAAATAAAATATGTAATATGAAGAACATCTTTCACGTGATCCAAAAATAATCAAAATAATAAGGAAAACTCACAAAAAATCCAAGGAGATCCTCAGTTCAGCTGTGCCTCCACCGCATTCTCCGCCGCACGCTTCTTCGACACCTCGAATCCCGAGCCCCCGCACGCACGTGATGATGCGCATTTTTCAGCCGACGTCGCTGACGTGGAGACGCCGCGACGCAGGACGTCAGCGACGCGGGAGGACGCCGCGACGTGGCAAGACTCAGATGCTCCCCATTTCTCCAAAATGGCCTGCTGTTCTACCATCATGCCCGTATTCCAAAACAAAAGCTAAATAAGGAATCTAGTACTAAAATTATATGTAAATAATGCCAAATCAACATGAAATGCACGACCGACGCGCCGAAAGTATAACTGAGTGTTTTAGGTTCAACGAAGGTCTCAGATAAAGGTCGAGCCAACAGAGAAATGCTCTGCATAAGACGCAACCATGCAAAGATATCAAAGAACTCCTGCATAAGTGATAAGAATGAGTTAATTTCTTCTTGAGAGAGAGATTTTCCCAAGCTAACCTGCTCGAGCCTGTCTGGGCCGAATAGGGGATGTAATTGTAGAGGCTCCACAATTTTGAAATCATCATGCTCGACAAAGTCAAGTCCCCGAGTCGTCATTGCCATTCGTTCTGGCCTCTTCATCTTTGTTCGACCTCATAATAGGGTTTTGACTACTAGTCAAGAAACTAGTATCGGTGGTAAGAGGATGGCAAAGTGCCTTCATTGCATGAATCTAAAGGCCTCAAAATACATAGACGAGGTCTCACACCACCGTGGAGTGGAGCCAAGGTGGTGGATCGGCCCCGGCCGAATCGGTAGTATCTATCTCCATAAAGAATTAATTCATGATCCGAAGCCGACCAACACCCTTCTCTCGATCGCGAAGATTATCTGCTAAATTTCAAAGGCAAGGCTGCAGTGTGAGGAGGCTCAAGAGCATCGCTGGGATCAACCAATATACGCCTCACGTGTTTTTCGACCTTTAAGGTTAAGACAAGGCCACATGGGGCATAGAAACTCACTTTATGTGGATTCGGAGAAGCTATGACCCCGCCGACGTGGGGCTCCATGCCGCCGAGGAAAAACTATAACTAACTCCGCTACCGTAATCCGCAGTGTGGCTTCTAAGCCGTTCTGTGATATCAGTTCAAGATCATATCGACTATCGTAGAGTTTCAAGTGGGTGACAAGTGTTAGGAACCTGTTGAGACCACCTCTTCAATGTACTTGTGATACCCCTCGAATATGAAATTCAATAAATTTCAAAAGCCGATAATAGTCATTGGCTCGATGTTCGACATCCTCGTGATACCTTCACAATATCGACCTGTCTCTACCCTCTGATCACCTCTAAGGCCTAAGCCACTCAACCCTTGAAGAGATCAATGACGGATGAGTCGAGAAGGTGGCAACGTGAATCTGTTTGTTTCATCATATCCCGCTCCTCACTTCATGACTCGCCTTCAACCCCTAGCCATATCATGATGACCGATAAACCTCGACCTAGAATGCTATACCCTCTCGTCTTAGTCGGCCTCGAATCCCTTTTTCTCACTTCCGCCTATAGTGTCTCGAATCCAAATGTCAGGGCAAACGGCTTGCTCGTCGTGGTGAGTATGTCATCTCGAGCATGGCTGCATCGTTTCCCTTTAGAACAACTCACACTGGGCTTTATGGGGAGGGGGCTAACGACATGAATCAAAGAATCGGGTACAGATCTATCGACTGGGCTTTCACCGTCTCGTAAGACAATGTTAGGCTTTACTTCGCTTCAAGTCAAGGATTACATCCCCAAAACGCTTCATAAAATTCCTAATGGATTTGAATCTTCCCATCTAGACATGGAAAAGACTAGTGACACTTTGTTTTCTCCTGACCGAGCACATGTATTGAGCTATGAATTTTTTAGATGTATTGATCTCAAGGAGGTTACCATGTTTAGAGATAACCAGTGGAACCATGACAAGGTCAGCCCGCAGCTATAAGGAAGACTTACATACAGAAAGCATCGTTACTGCCATGTCATGATTTAATAAGTGCATAAGATGGTCAAAGGGGTCCTCTAGACCATCGTACATCTGGAACTTTGGTAAGACGTAAGTGCGCGACTACATCTGGGTGTAAGATATTTAGGACAAATCATGGGGACGATGACTGTCGCCCAAGGGCAGGTAGCCAGATCAAGGCTTCTTCGGGAAGGGGAGATCTAACCGATCGATCACAAGGTGGGCTGGTCATGGTGAGTAGTGAGAGAAGTTACACGTGGGCTCGACGGCCGGCTACGAGGCACTACTATGTTGCTCAGCGCAGGAGGTGGCCGTATTACACAAGGCTACATTTTCTTCGCCTCAAGGAGGCATCGGTTGCTAAGAATGAGGCCAACGCTGTGGTGGGATTTCATGATCTTCACATTCCTTCCACGACAACACCGCTCCAGCCGTGAAGCCAATTGGTAAGGGGGATTTCTCCCATTTAACTATTTAGAAAAAGTTTATGGTTGTCTTTGCAACAATTTAGAGAAGCGCGAGATTTTTCTTTCCCACAAACGACGTCAATGGAAAAGATAAAGACCTTCCACAACAATTTTTTTATTTTTTTCTTACAAGTACTGCTAAAAATCAACATCATGTCTATCAGATACAAGATTAGATGCTGAATAGTAATTCGAGATACATTGTGGGCGCCTAAGAGTGGTCCGCAATTCCCCGGCATTTTTCGTAGGAATAATGAGTCGTGGGCGACAATGTTAAGGGGCTCCATGATGGTCCATGTGTTCCACTCGTTTATGATAGATTCTCTGATGCTTAAGGTGACTTGTTCAACTAGCTCCCGAACCCTAGTCCTTCGACGCCCCAGCATCAGCGTAGTGATGCCCGACCTTCATGAGTCACATGCCCAACGAAGCTCGTTGAATTCGTGGGTCAATCCACATGATGTCATGAGGTACGACTTATCACATTCTGTGAGGAAAAGCGTTTTGATTCTTCTGTATGGTCACACTGATGTTCCATCCCTTTGGCTCGCTCTCCCATTAATGCTAAGAAAAGAGGTTGCAAATAGTCAGATGATCTAGAGATGAATAGATCCGTTGCTAATTGTCAGAACCATCTATATTTTCCCCGCCGTCTGGAACTGTCTCGATTACTATGAGAGCTTGTTTTAAAGTGCACTCGATTCTCACTTAGTAATCGCAACTTAAGAAACTTCGAGCTACCCCAAGGCACATTTAATCCGCCGATCAGTTTTAAGACGGCCAGACTCATTAAATCAAGGTTTTCTGAGACTGTGTGTCGAATTTTCCCAAAGCAACTTAACCAAAGATATCGCCGATGTAGGGCTTCCATCGCTTTACTGGTGAGCGGCTCAGCCATTTTCGTCATCATTCTCGCATGTCGCCTGCTTCTTGCACTAAACTAAGACTCGTGAATAAACATTCCTCACAGGATGAACACAATTTCATCGCCGACTCGAACACGGAACCGACAGAACTAATAGCATCCATGAAAGAAAGAAGCTCATGGTCAGGATCGCATCCATGATCCGGTTCATTCAAGGAAGCAAGAAGCTATCCTTCGTACACGCCTTATTATGTCTCGATTAGTCGACGATACTTGCCATTTTTCTGCACTACCACAATGTTTTATCAATCTTTAATACTACACTTCTTAGATAAATCCCGGCCACAACAAATTTCACTCGATTTAATGATTACACGCCTTTCAAGGTGGAAACAATGCACTTTGCTTCATGTATAAAGATTCTTCAAGTGTTCCATGGTGTCGGGCTACAGGATCTACCCCAACCATATCGTTATGCTTCTAGGAAAAGACGTTCGTGTTACTCCTAACTGTCGAGAGGGATATCCCCATTTCTTTATCTACGGTCCCTGCCTCCCAAAAATCGCCGTCCCCTGAGCGTATGCTTTAAGGGGCTCCGTGACACGGATTCCTCCTCACTGCCTCCCAATAATCGCTATTCGCAACGTCCTTCTCGCCATCTCCACCGTGCTACATAAAGGACACATCCCGGCTACCCTTAGGTTAACCTAGCCGTGAGTCAAGATGATGTGTTGAACGACAACCTTCATGGTACGTATCCAAGACCCGAGAATAATATTGAACGAAAGGCAGGTCTGACATGCCACAGATCTAATACGGTTACGGAGGATTCCGCCAATGAGGTCAACCGTCAAGCTCACAGGATTCCGCTCGCGACGCAAATGACGCACAACTGCTACCCCATTTGAATTAGTACCGACTTATGCATCAAGTCTACTGCACTTCAGGTGTCGATTAGTACCCATCTTATCGAGAAGTTACCGACTTCCAGGGACAAGACGAGGGCGTCTCCAAAGGATGGTCAAGTCTTTACCATCCGCAGGAAAATCGCGGTGAACTCAAATTGTGGTCAAGATGCAACCTGCATAGTCGAACAAGACGAAGATAAGAACAACAAATCGTCTATGGACACGGGGAATTTTACGCTTCGCCTCCTACCGCCTGGCGCTTTAGCGCCAGCCTCCTACTGCAAATCTGGTCGCAACTTTCCCGCCTTGGTCGCTAGGCCTCCCAAATATCAAGCATCGCACCACCTGCCTTATGCTTCCTACCTACGCAAAACCCTTTCCAAACATCTCCAGGAATGAAGTTTTCTCTGGCCAGAATTTCAAACGCTGGCAGGAACGGATATACTCCACTCTCGATATGCATGGAGTGGCATGGTTGTTGTCCACTAAAAACACGCTTCCCAACTCTGAGACGTGGACACATGCGAACAAGGTTTGTCAACATACCATCCTAACTACATTATCCAATGAATTGTTTGATGTGTACTATGCTTACAATGAAGCAAAGGTTATATGGGAATCAATGCTCTAAAATACAATCACAGAGTGACGTACAAGCAAAAATTCGCTAGTGAAACTACTACAAACGGGAGATTATAGACAATAAGGACATAAACTCCAAATCAATTATAACTCTTCCGTTTAATTTGATTCCTATGATATACGGCATGCTAGATTAAAAGTATGTGAGTAAGGATATGATTAAGAAAATGCAAACTTCTGTGTCTTATCAATAATATTGATTATTCAGGCTTAAGTAAATGTCAAATATGTGCCACTTCTAAGCTAACTAGAAAGACATGTGGCTTAGTGACTAGAGAAACAAAACTATTAGAACTTATTCATTCTGATCTAGAAGATTTAAAACAAACTATGACTAGAGGAGGTAAGAAATTTTATGTGACCTTCATTGATGATTATTCTATGTTCACTAGAGTTTACTTGCTTAGAAATAAAGATGAAACATTTGATATGTTCTTAAGCTATAAAGCTGATGTAAAATCAACTTGATAGGAAAATCAAAAGACATAAAGACAGAGTGACTTAACACATCCCTTTAAATTATTATCAGTGCCGAAGGAATGATTCACGGTCAATTCTCCTTATTCACCCGAGCCGAATGGAGTTTCGAAAGAAAGAATAGATTCTTAAAAAGATGATGAATTCTCTACTTGTTAGTGCTTCAAAGACCCCAATAACTCGTAGAGGAGCCATATCATCGCACGCTATCCGCAAAATAGAATTTCATACAAGAAAACTGGTAAGACACCCTATGAGTCATGGAAAGGTCAGCACCTAACCTTAAATATTCAGTGTTTCACAAGCGCATGCTAATTCCGATCCTAAAAAGAGGAAAATGTGATCAAAGACTGAACAGATGTTTATTTGGTATGCTAGTAATAGTGTGTTTATAGATTTCTAGTTTTGAAAAGTGATGTTCAGAATTCAACACTACACAGACAAAATGCGGTAATTTTTTACCATATTTTCCAATCTTTCTAAAAATTTAACACATCCACAAAGTGTGAATGATATGTAAAAACTCATATGATGAGTATGTGCCCACTACTATGGATGATATGGAAAGCTTCAAGGATGAGCAAAAGGAGAAGAGACAAAGAAAAAGATTTCTTTCTGAGATTATTTATAATTACTTAGTTTAAAATGAACCAGCCCTTTATTTTCAAGCTAAATTTTCCTTTAACGCATTACTTTGGAAAGAAGCCATTAAAATAGAGTTTAACTCTATTTTAAAGAATCAAATGTGGGAGTTAGCCAATTTACCTTTAGGAGCAAAACCTATCGCCATGCTGACAAAAGAAAATATTCACGATGGTTCTACTGGAAAATATAAAGCTGGGTTAAGAATCAAAAGTTTTTCACAAAACAAATGTTCAATATTTTGATACATTTGCTCTTGTTACTAGGATTTTCCACTGTATTTCGATTATTTCAGCTTCTATTCATAAACTTTTTATCCATCAACCGGATGTTAAAACAACATTTTTAAATGAGATTTGTAGAAGAAATTTATACGTTACAACCCTCGCGTTGTATTAATTTGACAAGAAAATAAAGTTTGTAAATTGAACAAGTCTCTTATACGGTTTAAAATGTAAAGACCTAACAAATGGCACGAGAAATTTTGATAATGCTTTGTTGAAAACGAGTTTTTATATGTGTCAAGGGATAAATGTGTATATACAAAGTGTATGTAAAAGAATTGTGAATTCATTGCATTATATGTGAATGATATTGCCGATTTTAAGACTACTGGTGCGGCACATAAGTACTCAAGAGATTTCTACTTCACAATGATACGAAAGATACTGCATTAAGCTTAGTACTTCAAGGCCAAGATCACAATGATATGATAGTATAATGCTATCACAAGAACATTACAAGCTCGTAAAATACCAAGCTTCGATACCAAACCCGTGGAAAGACTCTGATAGATATTAACGATTTACGAAACAGGCGATCTACATCAGCATCAGTAATACTGTATATCGAACTGCATTTGATTTAACTAGACTTGACATGTAACATTTAGTAAATAGACGTATGGTGATTGCTATCCAATAATGATATTTGAATGCATTTATACAGACTAATGAAATACTCATGGGTACCATGAACCATGGCATCCCATATACCGGATTCTTCCGACGTGTCGAAGGATACAATGACGTTAACCTGATCTTTAATTCGACGAGATAACCAATAAAAGGCTATGTCTTTACTTTGTGGGATGCAAAAGTCCGTTGAAATCATCTATCCTATTGCTACTTCTACCTACATGGAGTCGAGTTTATACTGAATCTACGTAGCGTGAAAGTGGTTATGATTTTGTCATTAATTCTTCGTATCGCAACAAGACCTTCTATTACATGACGCGACGCTGCAAAGAAGATCGATTGCAAGAATAAAGCATTCAATGTAAAACAAAACATATTCGTCTACATATACTTATAAACAATCGGCTGATGATTTAAATTATTTCCATCAATACAGAAATAAGTTTAATTCGCCCATCCTTCGACTAAACCTCGATTAAAATTAATTTTTAAACATCGAATGAATCGGACTTAAGCCAATTGTAGATAAGAATGATTGTGAACCCAACCTTTGATTAGAGATCCCATGAAGAAGTGTTCATATGGCATAACAAGTCACGAGTTAATCCCCGCTTAGCAACAAAATCATTCCTTCCATTACAGACATACTAGAATTTGATACCTAAGAGGATTTAGTGATTACCTTTAATGATTTATCCTCTACGGATTAAGACAATATAAATGCAAGTATGCATCAATAAATCACCTATATAACATGGAAATGGGTCATCCCATGAAATGATTAGAAAATTTCAGAAGACTTACGAATAAATCGTGCACACGCACGGCCTAAACGTAATGTGCTAAGGCTGAACAAAAGAATCGCGACAAGTGGTGCCGCATGATAGTAGTCCCTAATTTACGATCAAGAGTAATCCGATCTAAGTTATAACCTTTTACCAATACTGTAAATTAAATCTTATTCATCTACGTTTGTCTATACCATCGAACACCAAATTTAAGGCACTTACACATTCTTCCATATTCCAAACAAAGTGTTTTTAAATACATAAATTTTTGTTGAATACAACCATCTTTTTTAAAATTGGGGGATTGTTAGTTAAAAATAGTTTTCAAAAAGGTGTTGCCCACATAGAAAAAAGACAAGAGTCTTTATTGGGTTTATATACTAAAACCCAATTATGGGCTTACACATGACATGAGAAGAGGGGAGCCCTCGCACGCACAAGAAATGGGTCGAGTCCTAAAATCGCAGTAAATTCACAACAGGTTTATTTCGAATTCAAATTATAACCATTAAGTTTGCATTTAATTTGTAACGCGTCAATTAATTTACACTAAGTTTGCATTAATTCGTAACGCTTTCAAAATTAAGCTTGAATTAATTCTTAACGCTTCAAATTAATTTACGACCATCCAAAACCAATTTTTTGCCTATAAATCCTGTCCCGATGTTACAACACACGCTTTTCCCTACCTTTCTTCCAGAATCCTAATATCTATCTTCATCTATTGCTCCTTCCGTAGTCAGTCTCACTCCGTAAGAACCTGCCAGATCCCTGAAATCAAATTCCTAAGACAAATATTTACACACGCCGCTGAGAGTTTGTTATCTCTAAACCGCCGCCGCTTTACTGTGGACACCATTGGTCTCGAACTCGTCGTCCAATCCATCTTCCACTCTCGTCTCTCGCTCCATTTGTCAAGCTATCTTCGTCTCTGCTCGACCTTCTGCAGCACTAATTTGAAACGCTACAAATTCCTAAGATCGCTTAAAGACGCAGATCGGGCAAAGGCTCCGAACAAGACGAAGACAAAGAACAAAGAAATGGGAGCATGAACAAGAAGTGGAAGATCGCTGACTAAGCAAAGTCGAGACCGTCATGTCCCCAGAACGAAAGCAAAGATTTCATAAAAACAAACTCAATCGAAAATGTAAAACACTGTCCTTTGGAATTTGATTCTCAGGATACAATAGCTTCTTCGAGCTTCTGTGACGAACACTCCAGCTATAACAACATGACGAAGATATATTCCAAGGCCGCAAAAGAAGCTTAGGGGAAACCGTATTTTGTAACACGGCACCCGTTTGTATTTATAAAAGAAATGTATTTCTCAATTAATTCGAAACATTATGAATTAATTCAACCATCAAAGAACTTGAATTCAAAATAAACCCTATCAGGAATTTATCGCGATTTTAAGACTCAACCCATTTCTCGCAAGACGCTGGCGCTTTCCTCTCTTCTAAGTCATGCTAGAAACATAATGTAGTTTTAAGATATAAACCCAATGTTAATTCTTGTTTTTTTTCCATGTGGGACAACACCTTTTTGAAAACTAGTTTTTACTAACAATTTGTTCATTGTAGAGTCCAAAAATCCCCTTTGTGAAGGTAATTCTGCCAATAATAAGCATCTGGCTCTCCAGGAATGGTGATTTTGTAACTTATCAAAGAAATCCAATGATAACAATATCTGAGCTGCAGTTCTGAGGTTAAATTGTAGTGCCGCCCTTGAAAGCTTTATTGTTTGGATCATTAACTTGCTTGACATCTATTCATTTATTTTTTTTCCTCTTGGCATCAATCCAAAAGTTTGCATTCTTTTTTTTTTTTTTTATGGAATCCAAAAGTTTTCATTCTTATTATGATATTAATGTTTATTTTTGGTTTTTTAAATTTAAACCTACAGAACTCTATATGGATTAATCTCAAAAGACAGGTTTCTACTATCTTTCTGCCCCCAATTTCATCCCCTTTCTCAATTCAAGGAAGTTTATCCAACTGTTTACTGATCTCCCATCAACTTTGCAGATATTGGCTTAATAGCTTTTACGATTTTCGATTAGACAAGCTTCTATCGACGATATTACCAACCAATAAATTTATTTTCTTAAAAAAGAAAAGAACATGACAAGGACACAAGCATCTAACTCAAACTACAGCTTTAAGTGGCGAAGATATTTATGAGGCATCTGCTGACAATACTAAAACATAACATATCACTATTTAATGTAATGCAAAACTGATGACGCCAAAAAAACGACGTGACAAGGCTTTCTCTAATAAGTGGCGATACGTGAGGCCCATCGATCAAAATATGAAAAACAATTTTGTCTTGAAAGGTGAAGTCATGCATGTATTCCTTAATTTGTTGGAGATGGTATATTTCATGGTGATACGGGGAGTTGAGTTATATTTTCCTTCTTTTTGGTGTTATGATGCACCTTAACATGATTTCCCCTAAATAATATAAATCTACAGTAACATATAAAATTAAAATATTAAATTTCTCTATTTTTATTTTGTATGGTTTTTCCTTTTTTTTTTTTTTTTTAAATCATTATATGATCCTTTCTTCACTTTTTTTTCTATTTTCTTCACTCATTTTCCTTCAATCTTTTTGGAAAAAAAAACATAGCCTTAAAGAATGTAATTAACTTTACACCTAACATAAGGTGGTTGCAACCCCAATAAATTGATAATAATTGATGTAGTAAACTTTATACCTACCATATTGATAATAATTGATGTAGTAAACTTTATACCTACCATAATGATATGGTGTCGTGAAGGTGATAATAAATGGAAGATGTGTACCTAGCACCTAGCACTCATAAATTGTCTTTTTTTTTTTGAGAAAATAAATTGTTTTTTATTTCAGTTGTTTTATATTTATTTTTTCCAACCACCTTAAATGTTCTTGATGTGAAATTATACATAAATCTTTATAGGAAAATAAATTATAGAAACTTACAAAGATGAAAATGGGAATGGGTTTGGATAATCACTCAATTTCTAACCTTATCCATTCTATTTATGTTTATTCTTATTTTCATCAAAAAATAATAAATAAATAAAACTAGGCAACATTGATAGGAAATCTAGTACTATTTCATTTCCTTGTTTTAGATCATTGGTATGTATGCAATTAATTTGATCCCCAGACTTGCATCTAAGCACAGAAAATAATGGGTAGAAAAAATATAACCATTAAAGACCTAGAGACTAGAGAATTATGCCTACAACTCGAGGTCCTTATATTGAATTCAATTTTTAATTCCAAGAAGAAACAATTTTGATATGTGAGTTCTACTAATAAAGCTTCTAACTCTAGTCTTCACTTCAAATTTTACATTTGGATTAACTGATTCTAATATAAATTTACAGTTTTTCAAAGAGATGTATCTTACTTTTAAACTCCCCAGTGATATGCTATGTTTGTCAAACCCTTAGTAATATCATTCTCTTTTTTTTTTCCTTCAAGTGATACCTTACACTAGAACCCTCATAATATAAAAAAAGAAGCGATTTAATAAAAATAAAATCTAGGGTTGAATGATAAGAAGAAGAAGAAGAATCAGGATTAAATTTCAATAGGGTAAGATAAAAGAAGAATCAGGATTAAATTTCAATGGGGTAAGGTAAGTAATGTCATTTTTGCAAAATCAGAAACGTGAGTTTCAGCTCAATTGTTTAATGCTTGCATATTTTAGTGGGGACAAAACCATGACAAACGTGAGTTTCAGCCCAATTTTTTAATGCTTTCATATTTTTGTACGTGAGTTTCAGCCCAATTTTTTAATGCTTTCATATTTTAGTTGGGACAAAACCTACCATTTGAGTCGATTACCTTGTAAACGATGAAGAAATTATTTTGAAAAAATTTTCAGTGGGGTTGCCCCCACTCGACACTAGTTATATCCGCCCCGATGGCTTATGGCTATAATGATAAATCTTCCTTTATATTTAAAATAAATATGCCACCTCGCGTGCCCTGCTAGTAGTTCTCAAAGAAAATCTGAGCCTTCAAGATCTACCAAATCCGGAAATTAATTTGTTTCCGCCTAAGCGGCCAACAAAGACGACAACTGGAAATTACGTCTTAAATCAAACTAACATCACCGCATAAAGCGCAAAGATAATTCCCAATAACAGCCTTATCTCAATCAAACCGAATCTCACCAACGGCGAAGTAGCATAATTTCAATAATCAAGCCTCCTCATTATCCCTATTAACTGATAACATACGCTAGGACAATTCTTATATCCAATGGAAGTTAATCTTTACCACCATCCAATCGAAAAATCATACGCCATAAATACTGTGCCACCCCATCTACGAAAGCGCACGTTGTAACATTCACCTTCTGGGGCTGATAGTCACTGCAAGAACCGACTCAGATCGGGAGAAAGAATCCAATAAACCCCACCGATCCCCTTTGTCACTTGCTGCAGGGAGCCGCAACATCCGTAACAACCGCCGATTCGCCACGCAAGTCCGGGGCCAGCCCAACGATCCCATCACGCTCCAACCTAGTTCCGGTTGAAAAAGGCATCATCACTTCCCATTTATAAAAGAATTGAAAACATTATGTATAGCATATGGATGTATATACATATATATATATATATATTCCATTATTATCTTTTCTTACCCTTTTCAGTTATAATACTTACTGGTTCAAATGTAAAGAATACATCCATAGAAATATAAAATCAGGTAAATCGCTAAAACCGTAAACGATTTAAATAAGAATATCCAAAAGTAACAACGTAATGAATCGACTTCTTAAGTTCTATATTCGAGCAGTTAAGTCTACACATTTGATATTATTATTGTGACTATAATACTTAAGACTTTGGTTCTACAGCATACTAACGACCATTGATTTGATTTCTTGTCTCTGATCATATATATTTTGCTCGTTTGAATCTCCTAAACACAAATAAACGCTGCACCACAAAGACAAAAACCAAACCTTAGGGTTTGATTACTTTGGATAGAATGAAGAAATTAACTTGAAAGAAATTTCAATGGCGATCAACCTACCATGCAGATATCATTAATTTCAGTCCAAGAGGCCTTTACTAGCTTTAAATGCGTCACTAAGTTGGAGAGTAGTTCCTCATACTTATATAATGTAATATCCCAAAATATACCCTAATAGGCTTGGACTACAGGGCATATTATAAGCTAAATATGTAATTTTCTAAATAAATCGAGAAACCCTAAAGCTTTACAAGATACAAGGCACTAATTTTGCAAAAATGGGACATGAAAAGTCATAAAGAGAAGATGTGGGGTTAAACTAGAATACGATAAGTTTGAATTTTAAAAAGGGAAGAATTCATGGGCCAAATTGCAATTAGAGGAAGTTAACCCAAAAATGGGTTTTATTTGGAGGGCCAAACATGGCCTTAACAAATCCATGTTTTAAAGACCAAAAATTGGTCTCATTTGAGAGAAAAAAACGTAGAGAGAGAGGGGAAGAGCAAAAGGAGAGAAGAAGAGGAAGAGGAAGAGAGAAGAAGAGAAGAGGAAGATGATGGAGGACCAAAAAGGTATGGAACTATGACCTTAAGTATGGAAACTGAATTATGTATGGATTTATGGAATTCTAAGGCTTGGTTTGGTTAATAGCTTGTCTCCAAAAGCTAGGGTTTTGTTAGAATTCATTCTAACTCAATCTTTAATTTAGGGGTGGTAAACCCCATGGAATATTAAGGTAAGTAGGAATTCTCCCTTTGCCGATCTACTAAGCACTGGAAAGAATCGAGTTGTGGTTTAGAATAAACCCTAACTAATCATAATGGTTGGTTTGAGAATGTGGATCATAACTCATGATGGAATGATTTTGGGAGAAATTCATGGAAAGATTTTGAAAGAAGATAAGAAATGAAAGAGAAATCATCAGTGCGATTCCGCGACCGAAAAAGGATTAGATGCGGTGTTTGAGGCATGTATGATCGGGGATCAAAAGTATGGAAAAATGTGAGAAAATACACATTCTGGCATCATATCTTTTTCGAGAGTTCACCCGTACGTTAAGGTTCTACCGGTAATAACTGACTGTCGATTTTAAGCCAAGTTCTGACCGCAGCTAAGTTCCCACCTACAACTTGTTCTCGCTTTCCGCTTAATTCAGTTTTCGTATTTTGGCCATAACTTCCTCATTTCTTATCCGATTTGAGTGATTCAAGTGGCCACTTAAAATAGACTTCAAGGAGAACAAACCATATTTAATAAGCATTCTAATTCTGACTTAGATAGCCCAAAATTCACTCCAAGTGGCTATGTGCAAGCCCTTCTGCACGCCTGATCATAGAGGATTCCTGATTGATTCAATCAGAAGTTGAGTTCGATGTTCGATTTGGGTGATTCCAATTGGAAATGAACCCCTTAGCACCTTAGCTTTAAAGGGAGCACAAGAACCAGTGTCAAATATGGAACACAGCACTGGAAAAATTAATAATCCAAACTATCCTCGGTAAAATCCAGAACTGACTAAATTGGCAATTTAAAATGCTATAACTTGAGTTTGAATGATCCAATTGATTGATTCCAATTCTAAGAAAATAGATTCAGAGGGACTAGAATACATGAATGATGTGTGATAGGCATCATATCGTATAAGTATATGAAATGCCGTATGGAATAGGTGGCATGAAACTATGAATATGAGATGAAATATGAAATATGAACCCGAAATGACAACATGTCATAAACACATAATGTGGCTAAGAAGGCCCTATTATAAGATAAAAGTTATTGAACTCATATAATTGTAAAATTTCCTAAGACCGCTATTGAATGACATGGCACCCATGCTATCAAAGGCGCAGATTTGGGTGATAAGACTTCACTGACAAGTGCGACTAAGACTCCTGATCGTGCTTCGCACAGGCACTTCAGACTCGACAGTGCGACGGCACTCTCGATCGTGCTTCGCACATTAAGATTTCCGTACTCTCCGACAGTGCGACGACACCCCCTTCGATCTGGTAGATTGCACCTTCCCAGTACTTATCATGGTTGTGTCCTACTCATTCAGACATCGGTTTAGTAATCTAACAATTATATGATAAGACTCTCGAATACATCAAGAAATGAATATAGTAACGATCCGAATGTACCTACGAAAGTACCTCTCAGATATGTTCAATGTACCTACGGTACATCTCGTATATGTTCCGTAGTACCTACTTCGGCAATTTCAGATTTGCTCAGAGTACCCGCGGCATTTTGCATACGAATATCTCAGAGAGTACCTACTTCGGCACTTTTGTATACTAAGAAACTCCAGAACTCCCATGGAGATCCGAATAAGATAAGTCCAAGAAGACTCACCCGTACTCCCGTATCTAACACCAAGATAAGTCCAAAGAGTACCTATGTACTCGTGATCACAAAATAAAAGATAGCTCAGATGACTAATGGTACCTCGTATCTAAAATAAGCATAAGTTCAGAAATAAGTATAAATCCAACACCTACGGTACTTCCGTCTAATGAATCCGTGATCTGCACTACGAAAGACTAATGTCCGACCGTATAAGTCCGATCCGACCTTTGTACGTGCTATGATCCCGACCGCTCCGACTTATAGTACTCACGTACCTTCGTAAAAGAATAATAAGATCCAAATACAAGAACGCCTGAACACAAGTATAAGATCTGTAAGACAAGAATAAGTCCTATACACAACTATAAGTTCCGTAAGATAAATATAGTTCCAGATATACATGTAAATCCGAAATACATGTATGTTGCCCTCAAGTACATGTATAAATCCGAAATACATGTAAATGTCTGTAATACCGTGATAAGATCCGAAATACCGTATCAAACTCGTAATACAAGTGAAGATCCGTAAGACAAGGATAGGTCTCCAGAGTACAAGCATAAGATACAAGCACTAATATAAGTTCCTCGTTACCACGTACCCTATATCCGATACCAGAAGACCTACTTCGCATCTCCGTATAAGCCCTCGATAAGGATAAACTCCGGTGAGTACCTACTTCGTACTCCCGCATGAGTATAGGTATACGCTAAACTAGGATCTATTGATATGATACCAACATGTTGCTATCGTATCAGACATTCGATCAAGTAGTACTTACTAGTACTCCTGTATAAGATTAAGTTCCGCAAATCCAAGATAATGCCCGTAATCTCGTGGATACCTACTGGTACCCCCGAACATGTAACTTCAGTGATAATTATAGCTCAGAAACTCCTACTTTATCAAGAAGTATGCATTGTTATAAGTATAAGTTCAAGACTGCTTTTAAGGAATCTAATAAGTATAAATATGGATCCTAAGGAGACATACATTCTCATAAGTCACAAGGTACAAGTAGACGTAATTATTTTCGATGACACGAATAGGAACCCGACCGAATTCGATAAAATCATGAGTTATGTAAGAGATGAATCGATGCCTTGCCATTGTATGCGTCTAAGTTTGCTCAATATGATTCGACTCGTTATATACTCGGGATTATATGAATTCATGATGATTTTTGATATCTGCTTTCTCGTTATAGTTCATCATGATTCATGAAATGTAATGTATCAATATAGTTATAAGATATATTCTCACTCAAGCTGCAGTTTCAAGACGGCTTTAATCCGCAGGCACAGGAGAAGACATCGAACATCCGCATACAACCGGCCAACACACTCAGAAGGCCTCACTACACGCAGGCTCCGCGCCCGAGATTTGTATAAGTAAAAGTACAATCCTTGTGTATTTGTAAATGGGACTCGCTATAGATGTTTGGGATTTTTGATTGGACACCACTCCACATAGTTTTCGGAGGCGCATAATGATATTTTGGACATGTTATATGATGCGGGCCATACCCACAGTACCAAAAGATATTTTTAAAAAAAAAACAAAAGAGGTCCTAGCCCTGTTCCTCGTGACTCGAATCCTCGGCTCGATCCGCCAACGGTCGAACTCCAAGATACTCGGCGACATGCAACGTCAGTGAAGTTTCACGACATCCGACGCGGTGTAACAAACATGCTTTATACAAACACAACATCCTCGTTGTGTTCCATGAGATTATGAAATCAAACAAACAAACACCTTCTATGGAGTCACAAACGAATGATTTAACGGAAATAATGATTTGATCATACCACCGCTTGTAATAATCCAATACAACCATATGTATATCAGGCCCGCTTCGGGTTCGCGCCCTCACGACTTTAAACGCGCTCATTAAGCTTAAGCATCAACTATATTTATATAATTAATTGTAAAGCTTCTCTCACACTGATACGTGGCGCGATTAAATGCCCCCACCGGACACTAGTTAGATCCACGTGCCGAATAATGATGATGATGATAAATCATCCCATCTATAAAGAATTGAAAACAATGACATATATTCCAGTATTATCTTTTCATAAACTTTCTTACCTAACTACCATGTACATATGTTTGTAGTCCCACCCGAGAACTTGAGAATTGTAAGATGTCTATGTAAAGTGGCTGAGCTTGGATTAAATTTTAGTGGGGCAAGATAAAATAATGTAAGCTTCGCAAAATTCATAAACATGAGTTTCACTGTAGTCATTTAATACTCATACATTTCAGTAGGGGCAAAAAAATCTACCACTTTGATTCGATGACCTTGGATGCAATAGAAAAATTATTTTTAAAAAATTTCAATGGCAGTTGTTGCCCACTAGTGCCCCGTTGGGCATTATTTAGATCTGCCATAATGATGATAAATCTTCGCATCTACAAGGAATTGAAAACAATGTAAATCACATAGACGATTTGATATATATTCCATTATTGAACTGTTTAACTCCTTTATTCCTTGTATTACATATTAAAAAAATGAAGAACCACTAAAGTAGATACACTGTAGAAATTTATTTAGCTTTTTCTCAAATCAATAGTCCCAAAGCGCTAGGGTTGTATTTAGATCTTCAAGCTAGTTTCTATAAAAAAAATTATTGGAAAATAGTTGGTAAATCAGTATGTAAAATGGTATAAACTTTTTTTTTTTAATGGGCACTTGCTCAAAGAGATTATTAAGATGTTAACCACACTGATTCCTAAATTTGACAACCCTGAATCAACAAATCATTTTAGATCTATTAGCCTTTGTAATGTTTGCTATAAAATTATAGCTAAAATTTTGGCTAATCGAATGAAACAACTCTTAAATAAAATTATCTTTCCTTTACAAGTGGCGTTTGCTTCGGGCAAACTTATTAATGATAATGTCATGTTGGCCCATGAAATCATGCATTCTTTTAAAAATAAAGGGAAAATGGGATATATGGCAGTTAAAATTGATATGGAAAGAGATTACGATAGATTAGAATGAGACTTTATTAGGACAATTATGTCAAAATTAGGCTTCCATTACAAATGGATTGGATGGATTATGAAATGCATTTCCATGGTATCTTACTCCTTATTAATAAATGGCAATTCAAAAGGAAAAATTCGGCCATCAAGAGGTATTAAACAAGAAGATCCCCTATCTCCTTATATTTTTATCACGTGTGTTGATTTTTGGGTAGATAATTAGTAAAACAATTAGTGAACCCTAAATGCCACATAGGAATACAAACTCATCGAAATGCATGGTACTAAAATTTATTTCCTTATGTTTGCAGATGATTGTATCATTTTTGCCAAAACTTCACCAAAAGCTTGCTCTAATATCAATAAAGTTTTACATGACTTTTGTGCCATGTTTGGTCAACTTTCATAAATCTTCAATTCAAATTTCAAATAATGTTCAAGGGGCTATGAAGAGAAGACTAGGATAAACTTTAAATATTCATATTTCTAATGGCATTGGTATGTATCTTGGATGTCCAATTATTCAAGGGAGAGTTAAAGGGAGCATTTTTTATGAGGTGATTCTTAGGTCCCAAAAAAAGTTAGCATTATAGAAAGCTCGTTTCCTTTCAAGAGCGGGTAAAATAACTTTAATAAAGGCTAACTTGGCTAGTTCCCATCTTCATGCAATGAATTGCTCAAACTTACGAAAATGAATAATGAAGACTTAGATAGAATTAATAGAAATTTCTTATGGCTACCAAATATGGGGAACAATGGAACCAAATTAAGTTTTTCCTTTAGTAGCTTGGGACAATGTTTGTAGACCCAAGTATAAAGGAGGCCTAGGAATTAGAAAGAATTATGAGGTTAATAGAGCTACTATAGCTAAACTAGGATGGAGAATCCTTATTGATAATGATAGCATTTGGGCGAAGATCATGCGAGATAAATATGTTAAGAACAAGTTTTTTAGAATTCCAAAAAATATGGAGATTCTAATGTGTGAAAAGAAATTATTAATCATAGAAAGTATGTTGGGGTTGACCTAAAATAGTGCATAGGAGATGGTATAAAAGTTTGTTTTTGGATAGATAATTGGGTTTATACCATGCCTTTGGTTTCTTTTGTGGATGATAACAATTTACATTACATTAATTTGGATGCTAAAGTGAATGACTTTATAAATTATGAAACTAAGGAATTGAACATTAATTCAGTTTCAACTATCCTCCCTCCAAATACACTAAGCATATATCAAAGCAATTCATATTCCTTGTAGTCCTATAAAGGAAAGATTTTTGTGGGGTTACTTATAGGATGGAAAATTTACTCTTAAGTTGGCAACGTGGGCTATAAGAAAGCATTTAGTTCATCCCAGACATAAAATTCTAAATTGGATCTAGAAATTAATTTGTTGCTGAAAATAAAGGTTTTCCTTTGGTTGGCTATTAGAGAAGCTCTTCCCACTTGTGAATTTCTAATTACTAGAAGGATAGAAATTACAAAATGTTGTTATCTTTGTAATTAGAGTGGCGAACATATTGACCACATCTTTAAATCTTGTTATTTTATCCAAGGAATTTTGGAACGTATTAAATATAATTGTCTGACTCCTCTATTTTATAAAGGTAATTTCATTTCATGACTTCAATTGGTTTATAAAAACTATAAAACCCATTGCAAACTTTTCAAACAACCAATGAAAAAAATTGGCATTATCCTTTGAAGTATCTAGACCCATAGGAATCAAGTGGTGTTTAGGAAAACCAAGCCCAACCCCTTTCTCGTTATTGAGAAAACTACATCTACGTTTCAAAATCTTTATGAGTTTATAAGTGACACTTAGCAATGAAGGGCGTATTGTCTCTCGTAAAGTTGAAAAATGGATTTGATGGATTCCTCCAATTAATGGAAGATTCTAATTAAATTTACTATTCAAGACAACATTATAAGTCAGTCGGGTTATTAGAGACTCCAATGGAATTATTAAATTAGCAGAAGAGACATTTGCAACGCTTCGATCATTATCATGAGTGTGTAGCTTATATATGCAGGTTCTAAATCTGCAATTTACAACGGTTTCAAATTTGGAGACTGGAAAGAGATTCCAAAGCACTACGGATTTGTTACACAGGCTAAGTAATTCACCTAGTTCAATTATTCTACTTATGGAGGATATTTGGAGACTTTTTCAAGATCTAAATATTTACAATTGTTGTCATATCTATAGAGAAATAAATAGAACATCATATTGTTTAGCTAAAAAAGGTATCTATAATACTATTCTTAATATTTGGTGTTCAAATTTTCCTAGGGATGTTATAAAATTCCTTTTTGAAGATTATTGTGGTTTATTTTTTAATCGTATGTGTAAGTTTCCTTTTTCGTGGTCTTTTTTCACAAAAAAAAAATCACAAATTTTCTTACCTAACTACATCTTGTGGTCCAACCCCTGTCTCTCTATTTATGAGTGATATGAGAACCTAGGAATTGTAAGAAGTAGATGTAAGTAAAAGTACCTCCTACCATTGGGGTAAAGAAAATGTTAGTCACATACCATCCCAAAATACATTCAAAATGACATCCCAAAATAAAATGTTTGCCCTAATTAACCACATTGATTGAGATAAACATCATCAATGTAACATCCTTAAAGCCGTAAAGTAACACCTTTAAAGCACTAACGTAATACTATTTATATAATGTAACACCCTTAAAATATTAATGTAACACCCTTAATGTAACAACTTCTAAACACTAATATAACAACCTTAATATAACAAGCATATATCGTTAATGTTATTCTCCAACCCAAATTTAACAAAACATCTAAAATCAATATTTTTGCACTAGTCAAGCTCAAAAAAACTTTTGCACTGATGGAAAAAGGCTGATTTTCCTTTCTAAACCAATTTTTAACCAAAAATATCAATTTTTTCACAACCAACACAAATAAACACCAACAAACCCAAACCAAAAATCAAACAAGTCTACCCATCTTCCTACATTGATGGAAAATCAACGAAATCATAAAATATATTTACAAAGATACCAATTTCTATGCTTTCTTCACTTCAACGAAATCTTAAGTGTCCAAAGTTTTAATCTTTAGAGTTTTATAGCACAACTCCTTCGTCTCCCACGTTTAGGAAGGTCGGAAATGGACAAACAAAGACTAAGGTATACAAGATGTGAATACCACACAGAGAATTGAGACTATGATTTGTTTCTTCTCTACTCTGGTTTTCTTTTTTCTTTGTGCCGTGATGAGAAGAAAAAGATCACGGATTTGGGAACCAACAGGTGTGGCCGACGACATGATGAGAATAAGGAGAGGTTTTCCTTTTGAATTATTTAAGTTTTTTTTTTTTGATGACATCTACTTCATTTTCTCTCTCCATGTGGTATTAGTGGCCCCAAATTAAGGGAATTTTGGATTTTAAAATTAGTTTACCGTTCCACCCCTTAGTTTATTTGTTAGCCCTCGTTACATGTTTGCCTTATATGTGAAATTAGATTTCTATTTTTCTTATTAGATTCCATGCATTTAAACACAATTCCCAAAAAAACTATAAGCCGTGTACAAGGGAAAAAATAATGAGTGAATCGCTTATCAAGGCCAATTTTGGAATCACATAAATATTACAAATCAAATGGCCATGGGGATACACTTTCCCCAAAATCAGTTTATTTTATTCCCACGATTTGCATGTTCATTATTTATTCCTCTTTCCTCTTTAGTTGACTTTTTACATCATTTCTCAAAATAAACAGGACTGTTAGGTACCTTAACTTCTTCCTCACGAGGTAAAACAGTGCGAAAGACGTATAAATCCCCACATGTCTAAACTATCAACAATAATTTAATTACCTTCCTTTTACCTTTGACGTTCTCATTTATATCCTAAATCAAATTATAAGAATAATAAGTATAAAAGACGAAATAATAAAAGAGAAAAATAAATGTTTTTAGGTTAAAATAACATTGGGTGCCAACCCGTAACGTCGAAAACCCAGAATCATATGTGTTGAAATCGGGAGATCAGAGTGGCAAAACCGTAATTTTGGAGAAAACCAAAACAGCCCATGAACAGTAAAATCCGGGGCTGCTGTACATAAAGTCCCATTTCACTCCATTTCCCTCATTTTTCTTTCACTCCACTCCCACTCCACTCCCACCCCACACCTCTTGGAACCTTAGAAATCACTAGAGAGGAAGAAATGAAAGGCAAAACAAGAGATTTAAGGGTAAATTCGAGATCAAAGTTCAAGATCTTCATACAAACTAAGGATTTGAGGTAGGGGTTTTCTCTCATTCACTCACATTGAGGCTAGGGTATTATATATGTATGTTTTGGGTTATCAATGCTATATATTTATGATAGGAAATCATTAATCTCTTAGTCTTTTTGCAAATATTACATGTTTAAACAAAGTTAGGGTTGAATACCCATGAAATCCCTTTTCTTGGCTTAAAAATCCTAGTATTTGAGAATGATGGAGTTTCTTCTTGAATGTGTTTTTTTTGTGATTGATTTCTAAATCATAGTGATTTGTGTGGAGTAGTAAAAATAAAGTGGTTACGATCTCTTGTATTTTTCCGAATTAGTTATTGAAAGTGCCTCAAAATGGAATTGGGGATTTAAGAAATTATTGGTTAGGAGTGATGATTGTTGGTAGGAAATGTCCTTGTATTGGTTGTTGGAATGAACATGAATGGTGAGGCTCTTATAAGCGACGCTTCACCATTCTCAAGAGGCCTCAAGGATGCTTCGAGAAACACTACTACGATAAACGGTGGCAGGCTCAGGCGACGCTTCTCAATTCATTCTAAGAGGCCAGAAGGACGCTTCTAAGAACACTACTATGAGGAAAGAGAGGTTCCTTGTATGACGTCAATTCTTTCTCGCCATGCTCAGAATGATGCCGGCAACAAAATAACATGACGAGGGTGGAGGTTAACGTTAAGTATGCCACTTGCCCAAAAGACGTGGTGGGAATTGTTTATGGTGAAGGTGAAACTGATTATGATTTCTTTTTTCTTTTTTTATGTGGTGCTCATTTATTCATTTAGTTACTGCTTTTTTTTACATAAACCTGAGATCTGTTTGAAATGTCACTGTTTTATGTCAAATTGTGTGTCTATGTTATGTTAAAAGAAAATGAGACCAATCGTTTTCCATATTTTTCTAAACCTTGTTCGAGCTCAGAGTGATTTTCCCACAGAACATCTGTCACCCCCTACATATGACCCTTTAAGATTTTACCCCGAGGAGTGTGACTGAGTCGAGGAACCCGGCACCGGGAGACCCCACCCAAGGGAATCTAAACTCGAGGTCCATCGTAGAAGGACTTCATCCGAGACTACAGAGGAGGAAGAAGGCGATCCTCGGCTTATTTTCCTGTCATAGAATTTCCTGATGTATCCAGCTTTGTATGTGTAATGTGAGAAGTTTCAAATAAAACTTATTTTTTTTTGGATCCATTAAAGTGTTGGAAAGTTTTCCAAGTTTAGTACAAAATGATAATAGATATATACATGTGAGGCAAGAGGTAGTGAATTTAATGTGATTAAGAGGGAGTGGGAGGTGCAGAAAGGGCCTAAAATAGGTTATCGTGATGTTTAGGTCATGACAGGTAATCCGTCACGACAGAGTTTTCTATCTTGTGTCGCGATTGTGGATTCCTCTCGTCGGACATAGTTCTCAGGTTTAAGCAATGGAAACTGTCGCAACATGGTTCTCTTTGTTGCGCATGTATTCCGCACACAAATGGCAGTAGGTCAGTTTTAACGAGGGGATTCTTCATTGTGATATAGGTTTTTTGTCATAGAATGGTGTTGAAACCCTGCCGCCGCACAGTCTTTTTAGTTATAGAGAGATAAAAGGCAACAAGAACTTTTTGTGTTCTCCATACACTTCTTTCCTGTTATTAGAGAGGGTGAAGTTAGAAACTAGGTCGCGACATTACAGAGACCGACTTAGCCTGTAACGCCCAAAATACTCTAATTTTTTTAATTTTATTATACATTCGTATAATCGAGCTAACTTGGGTATTTATGAATTGTTAAATGAACGTTGATTAAATAATTATACTATTAAAAGCTAAATGCAAATATTATATGCTAAATGAGAATTGATTTGAACTTTAAAATTCATCCAGTGAAAAGTTAAAATTCGAATTGTAAAACGAGGACCTAAGGGTCATTTGTGATAAAGTTAATAAAGGTCTAAGAGTGAATATAGATAATTTAAATGAAAATAGAGAAAATATGGGGCAAGCTAGCATTTATGAGAACTTAAGTCAAAAGAATGCATTTTATTTTCAAACATGGCCTTAAGAGAATGAGTGTTTAAGACCAAAAGTGAATCCAAGGGGGAGCTCATTTGAGCAATCCTGCTTGAGAAAAGTGAGAGAGCTAGGTTTGAACTGGTGAGATTTGTAAATTGCTCCATGAAAATCAAAGCTCAAAGTGAATTAAAAAAACAAAGTAAAGTAAAGCTTGGTATCAAGACAGGAAGAGATTTGAGGTAAGAAATTAAACCCAAACCCTTTGTTCTTGTGTTTGAGTTGTGAAACCCAGTTTTATGCAAGAGCTCTATTTTATTTGTAAATGAGTTTTGGAATTGTGTTGAGGTTGTTTTGTATTGTTGGTTGGGATTGATTTGGATTGGTTTTGTGTAGTGTTTGTAAAAAGGGAAAATGTTGAGTTTTCAAAGGAAATGCTGTCAAAATTTTGTAAAACACCCATGTTCTTGTTTTGGCTATAGATTAAGTTATAATCATCCAAATGAAGTTATTTAAATTTTTAAAGAACCATAAGAGATAGGGATACAAATTTGTAGAAGGTACTAGGAGCAAATTGTAGCTCTAAGGCTCCCAAATATGGTCTTAAAGGTGAGTTCGTAGCCTACCAGTTATACCTGCTGGGGTATTGTTATAGTGCTTTGGCCATAAGTTGAGTTTCACTCATCCAAATTGAGTGATTCAAAATTTGCAAATATAATGGGAATAATTTACTTGAAGGAAGTGTATGCAAATTGTAACCCCAAAGTGACCCGAAATTTGTTGTATGGAGCTATGTAAGAACAGCCTACTCTCTCATGTAATTGAGTAGTCTGATAAATTAAATAATTTGAGTTTTGGTGATCCAAATTGGATGATTATAGTTGATAAGAAACCTAAACCATAACTTCAAATGAGTAGAAGGAACCATTACCAAATTATGGAGCAGACCCCGCAATTGGGAATAACAAGAGGGTAACCGAGTGAGTCAAGATACGATTCAGCTTGGCATTAAAATGTGAATTTGAGTTTGGGTGATCCAAATGATGATTCCAATTCCTAATAAAAATAGACTATGAGATATAATTTTATTGAAGGAAGGATGAGCAAAATATACTTATGTGTCCCATAAAATTTTGTATGAAGGGGTATCTAAGAGACATAAACCCTAACAAAACTCCTAGAATAACCTACTAACATGTTATTGTCATTGTGTTCAATAAATGACGAGGAGGAAAGCCCGCATTGAAGTCGAGATTCCGAAGATTGGAATCAAATCGACGATTTTGGTTTGTTCTATATTCTCCTATTCTCGTTTTAAGATTTTAACTATTTGTTCTAAATGCATAAGAAAAGCATATTAAATTGTTTTAATTGATTTGAGAAAAGTGATTGTGAAATGTTTGCATATGACAATTGCATGATTATTGAAAATGAACTGTTTATACAAATGTACGTATTGTACTATATTTTGCTATAAAGGATTTGAACGCCCTTAATAGAATGTTAACTGTTTATTTCGCATTAAGGATAGATTGGTATACCAATAGGGGTCAAAATAAGATACGCGAACGATCAGGACATGTGTCACTCCGAACAACAAATTTCCGGGACCGTATTGGTAGTGTTCACTAATTGATTTTTAATAACTGGTCAGTAGCCTAGCGGGACCGTATTGTGTTATAAAACCGTTTTTATATCTACCGCAGCCCACGGACTGTGCCGGATTTCATATCCTCAGATAATCGAAAAACATAGGTTAAATTCGTTAAGGGCATAACTGAATTGAATTGTAGAAGTGAAATGAATTTGTGAGCATAATTGAATTGATTTGAGATTGTGAAATATTTGAATTGAAAAGCATGTTTGCCAATTGAAATGAAAAGAGCATTGTGAAATGCATGATTTGATTAATGCATGATTTATTGAATATGAAAGTGTATATTGGGGATGATCAATGAACTATAAATGATTGTATATAAAACAAGTATATATTAGATTGACATTGATCATCTAAAAGATTTGAAAGTTTTGAATTGTTAAATTACATGATTTGAATTGGTAAATCAAACTCGAAGAATGGATTTGTATAGAACCACTAAGTATGAAAATGCTTAGCATTGCTTACCAACGCATGTGCAAATTTGAGTGATGATAGTGATCGAAAGTGGACCCAAGATCGAGGAGCGTAGAGTCATAAAGAAGGAATTGCGGAGTATGCTTCGACTTGTGCATTCATGTTATGTTTCTTTTTGAACTTTGATATTTTGCAAAAACATTTTGAACTTTGAATATCTATTTTGTAAATTATTTGAAAAGGCTTGATATGCCTTTTTTATGGTAATCAGATTCGTATGAATGAAATGTAATGGCCTTACCCCTTTAAAAACGTTTCCGCATATTTGAAAAAGATTTTATGCCAACTGATGTGTAACGCTACGATGTGTTTTTGATAAATGATTTTGATAAAGTGATTGGGTGATATTAGAGCAACCCGAGCTCCGCCGACCAGCCAAACGGGTCGTGGCCTGAACGGAAGGCATTTTATTTTGCATCGTTTCAGGTTTAGGTGTTTCGAAAAAGCGCCCAAACGATTTTGTAAAAGGATTTTGAAAATGGTATTTGACATACATTGCATTTGCATATAAAGGGATGACATGTCTCTGACACGGATCTTGTTGGTCTTAATAAGACAAACATGAGTGGTATAAGTCCCCTTAAGGTCGAGGGTGACCAAGGGACAGTGTATAAAGATTGTCCCATCAAAATAAGAGAGTATGAGTTTCTTGGGGATTTGATCGAATTATCCTTTAAGGAGTTTGATGTGATTTTGGGGATGGATTGGTTATCCCGACACCAAGTGATGGTGGATTGTAGAATGAAAAGAGTGACCTTGAGAACTTAATGAGGATGAAGTACCTTTCATCACATGAGAGTCAAAACCATTAATTCTCTAATGTGTGATATCCAGAACACTGCTAGAAAACATGCGAAAAGGATGCAGCTTCACTGCATATGTGATTGATACAAAGAAGGCAAAGCCTGCATCCGACATCCCTACCGTTAGTGACTTTCCTGGACGTGTTTCAAAGAGTCGCTGATCGGGCTTCCACAAAGGAAGATTGAGTTTGCTATCGACGTTGTACCAGGTGCCACACCGGCATCCATTACACCGTACCGAATGGCTCCAGTGGAGTTAAAAGAATTAAAGCTTCAGTTGCAAGAACTGCTAGAAAAACAGTTTATTCGACCAAGTGTATCACCGTGGGGAGCTCCAGTGCTTTTTGTTAAAAAGAAAGATGGTACACTTCGGCTATGTATTGATTATAGACAACTGAACAATTTGACACTAAAGAATAAGTATCCATTACCTAGGATTGATTATTTGTTCGACCAACTGAAAGGTGCAAGTATCTTTTCAAGATGATTATGATCCGGGTATCATCATTGAAAATTAAAGACGCGATGTGCATAAGATGGCTAGAACGCCGATGGACATTATGAGTTCCCTTGAATGCCGCTTGGTTTGACAAATGCTCCAGCGGTTCATAGACCTAATGAATCGTGTTTTTCGACGGACAGACCGCCTTGTCGTGAGTGTTCATAGACGACATACTTGTGTATTCAAAGGATCGAGAAAATCACGACACACAACTTCGGGTAGTGTTAGAGACTTTGAGAAAAGAGCAGTTATATGTGAAATTGAGCAAGTGTGAGTTTTGGTTTAATGAAGTGTCCTTTCTTGGGCACATTGTATCGAATGAAGGAATCCAAGTGGATCCAAAGAAAATAGAAGTGGTTGTTGAATGGAAGCCACCAAGAAATGTTACAGAAGTGCGTAGTTTACTAGGACCGGCCGGGTTAGCCATGCGTAAGACTAAGTAAGGGGTTTTCTATGACTGCAGCCCCAATGACGAGATTGCTCCGAAAAAATGTAAAGTTTGAGTGGAGTGAAAAGTGCCAAATAAGTTTTGATAAGTTGAAAGCATTCTTAATCGAGGCTCTGCCTACTTCAAATTCGATTTCAGGGTAGAGAATATGATCTTTAGTGATGCGCTACTAAATGGACTTGGGTATGTCCTAATGCAAGAGGGTAAGTGGTAGCCTATGTCTAAGATACCAAGCCGCATGAAAAGAACTACTCCCACGTACATTTGGGAATTAGCCGTAATTGTATTTGCACTAAAAATTTGGAGACGCATTTGTATGGAGAAAATGTTTCATTTACACCGATCATAAGGTCTTAAGTATTTGCTCTCACAACGAGAGCTTAATTTGAGACAACGTAGATGGATGGAGTTGATGATCATGACTGCATTTACTGACTATCATCCAGAAAAGCTACAACGAGTGCGATGCTTCGAGCGTAAAGTCGATGCAAACTCTTCGAGCGTTGAATGCCCATTTGTCATTATTAGACAATGGTACCGTAGTGGCAGAATTGATAACGAGACCGGAGATGTTGAACCAAGTGCTAGAGGCACAAAAGAATGATGAGAAAATTTCTGCCATAGTGAAACAAATTGGAGATGATAAAGAGACCGAGTTTACAGTGAATGAAAATGGAGTTTTGTATTATAAAGATCGGGTTTGTGTACCCGATGATAATGATTTGAGGAAAGCCATACTTGAAGAGGCACATAGTGGATCTTTTTCTATTCATCCCGGTAGCATAAAGATATATCAAGATTTGAAAATGTCATTCTGGTGGTCCGGAATGAAAAGAGATGTATCAGAGTTTGTAACCAAGTGTTTGGTTTTCCCAAGAGTAAAGGCAGAGCATCAAGTTCCTTCGGGATTATTGCGTACCTCATCGAATACTAAGAGTGAAAATAGGACCGACCTACCATGGATTTGGTAGTCATTACCATTGACAAGGAGCAAGCATGACTCAGTTTGGGTCGTAGTGGACCGATTGACCAAGCTTCGCTCACTTCCACGTGGAGAACCGACTATTCGCTTGATAAGCTAGCATAGTTGTGTATTAAGGAAATAGTTCAGCCTGCATGATCTCAAATATCCATTATTTCTGCATCGAGATCCGAAAGATTTACTCGAGATTTCGAGGAAATTGCAAGAGACTTTAGGCACTCGACCGAACTTCAAAGACAACCTTTCCACCCACAGACGATGAACAATCGTAAAGAGTGATTCAATTTCAAGATATGCTTAAGGAGTTGTGTGATCGACTATGAGGGTAGTCGGGATAGACACATTCATTTAGTTGAATTCAGATACAAATGGGCTTTCCAATCAAGATTGAATGACGCCTACGAGGCTTTATATGGAAGAAAATGCGTAACATCGTCAGGTTGGACGAAATTGCTTAAAGAAAGTGATTGGCCCCACTTCACACAAGAGACTCAAGAAAAGTGAAAATGATTAAAGAAAGATCAAGGTGGCCACCGATAGACATAAATCATATGCCGATATGAAAAAAAAAAGATATTCGACATGAGATCGGCGAAAAAGTGTTTTTGAAAGTATCGCCTTGGAAGAAGGTGATGAGATTTGGGAAAAGGGTGTTGACTTCAGACGTCCTATGAAGTGATCGAAAAGCTGGGTCCAAGGGTATATAGACTAGCATTACCTCCAGACTCGAGAAGATTCATAATGTATTTCATGTGTCCATGCTACAAAGGTACGATCGTGACCCATCACATGCGCCTCTACTCAGACAATTGAGTCGAGACCGACCGACATGAAGAAGAGCCAAGAGGAGATCTTGGCTCGAAGAATTGCGGAACAAGAAGATTCCGTTAGTCAAAGTGCTGTGGAGAAACCACAAGACCGAAGAAGCCGACTGGGAAAGTGAACCATGCGGGCAAAGAAGATCCGCAACTATTTGACTAAGGTAAATTTCGAAGACGAAATTTTCTTAAATGGGGGAGAGTTGTAATGCCCCAAAAATACCCTAGATTTTTTTTTTTTAATTTTATTATATATTCAGGGTATAAATTGAGCCAAGTTGGGTATTTTTTGGGAATTGTTAAATGAATGTTGATTAAATAATTATATGGCTAAAAGCTAGATGCAAATATTATATGCTAAATGAGAATTGATCGAACCCGAAAATTTACCCGAGTGAAAAAGGGCAAAAATGGGAATTTGTAAAATATAACCTAAGGGTCATTCAGATAAAGAATAAAGGTCTAAGAGTGAATATAGATAATTTAAATGAAAATAGAGAAAATATGGGGCAAGCTAGCATTTATGAGAACTTAAGTCAAAAGAATGCATTTTGAGCCAAATACGGCCTTAAGAGAATTTAGTGCAAGCACTGAAATGGCCTAAGGGGAGCTCATTTGAGCAATCCCGTTTTTGAGAAAGAGGGAGAGAGCTAGGGTTTTTGAATGGGGAGATTTGTGAATTGCTCCATGAAAATCAAAGCTTCTCAAAGTGACTAAAAACAAGAAAAGCTTGGCATTGAAGATTGGGTGAGATTCGAGCAGAAGAAATAAACCCAAACCCTTGTTTCTTATAGTTTGAGTCAAAAACCCCAAATGTGGATAAGAAGAGTTTTGTTTTGGTTGTAAATGAGTTTTGGAATTGTGTTGAGGTTGTTTTGTATTGTTGGTTGGGATTGATTTGGATTGGTTTTGTGTAGTGTTTGTAAAAAGGGAAAATGTTGAGTTTTCAAAGGAAATGCTGTCAAAATTTTGTAAAAAACCCCTGTTCTTGTTTTGGCTATAGATTAAGTTATAATCATCCAAATGAAGTTATTTAAATTTTTAAAGAACCATAAGAGATAGGATACAATTTGTAGAAAACAGAGTAAATTGTAGCTCTAAGGCTCCCAAATATGGTCTTAAAGGTGAGCCTCGGTAGCTCACTAGTTATGCCTCGCTTTTGGGTATTACTATAGTGTTTTGGCCATAAGTTGAGTTTCTGCCTATCCAAATTGAGTGATTCAAAATTCTGCAAATATACTTCTAGGGAATAATTTACTTGAAGGAAGTGTGTTAAATTGTAACCCAAAGTGAATTCAGAAATTTGTCAAAGTGAGCTATGTGTAAGAATACCGATTCTCATTTTTGCAATTGAGTAGTCTGAGAAACGAAATAACTCAGCTTTTTGGCGATCCAAATTGATTATTCAAGTTGAGAAGAAACCTTAGAACCATAGATTCAAATGGGTAGAAGGAACCATTACTAAATTATGAGCAGACCCCTAAATGGGGAATAACAGAACCGAGTGAGCTGGGCATATCGACTGCGCCTTGGCATTAAATGCCGTAACTTGAGTTTGGGTGATCCAAATGAGATGATTCCAATTCATAATAAAAATAGATTCATAGAGATATACTTTATTGAAGGAAGCATGAGCAAATATGGTCATGTCCCTTGCTAAACTTTTCATGAAGGGGTATCAGGTAGACATAAACCCTGACCAAAAACTCCTAGAATAACCTACTAATATGTGATTGTCATTGTATTTGAATAGGAGCTGACGGGGAGGAAAGCCAGCATTGAAGTCGAGATTCCGAAGATTGGAATCAAATCGATGATTTTGGTTTGTTCTATATTCTCCTATTCTCGTTTTAAGATTTTAACTATTTGTTCTAAATGCATAAGAAAAGCATATTAAATTGTTTTAATTGATTTGAGAAAAGTGATTGTGAAATGTTTGTATTATGACAATGTAGCTGATTATTGAAATGAACTGTTTATACAAATGTACGTATTGTACTATATTTTGTTATAAAGGATTTGAACGCTCTTAATAGAATGTTAACCGTTTATTCGCATTATGATAGATTGGTATACCATCAGGGTCAAAATAGCATTATCAAGGAACGATTATATTGATGTGTTACCCGACAAGAATTAACGGATCAGATAGTGTTCAATAATTGATTTTAATAACTGGTCAAGAATTTTACCGGAATCGTATTGTGTTATAAAACTGCTTTTATATCGGCTCATAAATCCAAATAGGACTGTGTCTGTGATTACGATATCCCCAGATACCGAAACATAGGTTAAATTCGTTAAGGGCATAACTGAATTGAATTGTAGAAGTGAAGTGAATTTGTGAGCATAATTGAATAGATTTGAGATTGTGAAATATTGGAATTGAAAAACATGTTTGTCAATTGAAATGAAAAGAGCATTGTGAAATGCATGATTTGATAAATGCATGATTTATTGCATATGAAAGTGTATATTTGGGATGATTAATGAACTATAAATGATTGTTTATAAAACAAGTATATGTATTGTATTGATATTGATCATCCAAAAATATTTGAAAGTTTTGAATTGTTAAATTACATGATTCAATTAAACTAAAATCAAGAATGGATTTAGAGTAGAACCACTAAGCATGAAAATGCTATATTACTTACCACAGTGTACCGAGTGATAGATAGTGATCGAAAGTGGACCCAAGATCGAGAAGCGTCGAGTCATAAAGAAGGAATTGCGGAGTATGCTCCGACTTGTGCATTCATGTCATGTTTCTTTTTGAACTTTGATATTTTGCAAAAACATTTTGACATTTGAATATCTAATTTGTAAATCATTTGAAAAGGCTTGATATGCCTTTATGGTAATTGTATTTTTGTATGAATGAAATGTAATGGGCTTACCCCTTTAAAAACGTTTCCGCATATTTGAAAAAGATTTTATGCCAACTGAAGTGTAACGCTACGACGTGTTTTTGATAAATGATTTGATAGTTAGGATTGGTGATATTGTGAGCAACCTGCACTCTAGCCGCACTTGCTAAAAGGGTCGAAAGGCCCCGAATGGGGTGCTACAATATCATTTTGGTGATAAGTGTGTGCAGGGCTTTCTGGTTCTTTTATCATAAATTCATGACATCATTCCAGAGAACCAATACATAATCCTCTAATGTGATAAGACCAAATGCTGTATGTATATATGTACAAGTCAATAACACAGTTAACCAAAGGACTATCATCTAATCCCCGGCAACGATGCTAAAAACTTGTTAACCAATTTTTGGACAGGGCTACCAAAGACTAACTAAAGTCCCCGACAATGGCGCCAAAAACTTGATTGACCAAAAATAATTTGTATGCTCATAAAAATGGATTTATCAATGACTTCAATTAATGTCTGGTATGGTCTTAATACTGCAAGTGCAATGTGTCGTCCAAGAACAAAGTGGACCAATAAGTTCTATATCGCTCCCACCTGAGATTGAAGAAAATTTAAAGTTCAACTACCCCAACTACTCAATTTCTACACTATTTGGACTTCCATTTCATAGAAATTTCAGTAACTGAAACAAGAATTTTACTATATGATATTTTACATCTATAATTAAGTAAAATATAAAATCCTAAACATAAACTGAACTGAACCAGATTATTGCTGGAAGTGAACACTGGAATTTCATTGATGTGAAATTAGCAATTCCTGCATCTTAATCTCAATTGATTCTATCATGAGTTAGAATCTGAAATTGTCAAAGAGGTAAGTAGTATAGTTTAGATTTATCCTTTAACCATACTTTTCACTGATTAGAGATTCTTGTTCATTTATGACTCATGATTTTAATCAATTACTTGTAATTAGGAAATCTCTATAAGATCTGGGTATTTTTCTTTTTCAATACTTAATACTCATTTCTTATAATTGTAGATTTCTTGCTTCCCAAGACAGGGCAATTGCCAAATATCTATAAAATGAATGATGTCTCATCCTTAAAATCTTGAAGAGTTCTCCCTTTCCTTGATTAGATCTCTACTAACAAGGGTCAGGATTCTTCTTCCAGATTAAGGAGAAATCTCTAATTGATTAAATTGATAGCTCACTTAACCCACTCTCAAACCATGAGCAAAATCGAGGATATATCAAATTAATCTTTCTAGAGCTCATTAGTTCTTCACATATTCAACATACCCTAAGTAATCGTCTTAAACTCTCGTGAATCTCCACTGTGTCACTTAGAGGACCTCTTGAATCGAGCCGATCATAAGTCCTTATTCGGGTATTCGCTTCATTATTAGAAACAATTCATTTATGAACATCACCATTCAAATAAGTTCAAGACTCTCAACCCATGAAATTTACTTATCAGGCAAGAAGACCATAACTAACATCGATCTTTCCTAACTTAAGTCAGATTCCTCAAACTCTGGATTACAAGGAACAATGGAATAATCGATTAGAAATTCCACCATAATTGCAATTTAATCCAAGAAATTGAATTTCAAGATTTGTTCCGTGGTTCATTGAATTGCATAAATCGAAATGAATTTAGCAATTTAATTCAACCTCAAACTTCTAACAATTCACTGTTTCCGATCCAGAAAATAAATGGAAAATCCTAAGCTAACGCTAATCTACAAATAACGGAAAATCAAGAAAATAAAAAGAAATAAAAAAATATAATACAAAGAGTCCTCGGCTCCCCAGATGCTCTTGTTCGTTCCAAGCTGATTAGCTACCTCGCTTTTTTGTAGTTGTTTTATTTATAGAGTCAAAGTTGAACTGCAATTGATACTTAAGAATCCTGCAATTTCAACGTCTTTTTCTGCATGATCCATGTTCATTAAATGAAAGTCAAATTTATTGTATTGCTGTCAAGAATAAAACAGAGTATTCAATCTCAGTTTTTGTCAACATAATGTTTATCATAGTTCTTTGTCACATTAATACCATTTCTCACAACATGTCAATATTATAGTATCGTTTACATAAAGCTTCAAGGTAAATTTTCTTCAATTTTAATGTCAATAACCTAGTTTTTAATGTTGTCGCTATAGCATTTCTAGCTCGTGTTGCAACAATGTTTCTGCGTTGTCATCATCTCTCGCGACCCGTAAATTCAATGCGGATACAATTTTGTTGCACTGAGCTTGATTCCCTTATTGCAATCCTATTCTAATGTTGCGACATACTCTCTGGGTGTTGTAGATGTTTTGTCTCGACCCAGTTCGTTATGTCGTGATAGAACTTCTCTTCATTCAGCCCATCCTTGTGTCGATTTATTATGTCGCGACATTACTTTTCTTTATTATGTTGAGATCTTTGTCGCTACCCAGAAAAGTCTGTCGCAACCTTGTTTTCTTTGTTAAGCTCTGGTTTTAGCGTACATCAAAATTCACGTCGTGAAAGAAGTCTCTCGTCTCAACATTTAAGTATGTCACAAACATGTGCCTCTTTTGTTGCAAATCCAAGCGCGCTCATCATAAGCATCTCATGCCTGACATGAATTTCCTTTGTCGTGACAAAAACTCTTTTTCGCGTTGTGACCCGCCATTGTCGCGACTAAAGCTTCGTATTTTCCGTCTCATCCAGCCTGGGTCCCATGTTATAACAAGCTATGTCGCGATGCACTTCGCTTTCTTCATGTTCTCTCGTGTCGATTACGCTGCTTTCAAGGTAACATAACTCTTCTCGCCAATACTAGGCCCTTGAGTCGTGGACATACAAAACCGTGGTTTGACTTTAGACCGTCAGTAGCTTTACAATTTTATCTTCTTCTTGCTTGAATCCTTTCCCCTTTGCATTAATTCCCAAGAAACACAAAGTTTGTAAATATTCATAATTTGGCATTAAAACATCTTCGAAAGTATTAAAAACAAGCTAGAAAAATGGATTAAAAATGGATGAGTTTAAGACTCATCAAACATGAAAATTTTAGGCCGCGACAAAGTTTAGTCATGGTAAGACGACCTGTCGCACTGAGTTTAATTCGTGTCATGAGAGGGTGTAGCACAAACGGCGCCGCACTACCGCTGAAGGCGCGCGACAGACTTCCTACGCTTCTCGCTGCGACAGAGATTTTTTTGTCGCTACACTTCGCAGAAAGTCATTACAACATGGAAGTCTCGCTGCGATGTAGTTTGCTCCGCCAGGTCGGATAGATATTTCAGGTCGCGACTGTGGCCTGGGGGGCCGATGGCCGAGATGCGCGGTGACAGAGCGCCATGCAACAACCAGACAACATGCGATCATACACAAAGATGGGCCAGGCACTTCTGACAGACTTGCACAAAGGTAATCGGTCAGGCACTATTTATGGGCAATCGCTCAAAAAAGAAAAAGAAAAAGAAAAAAGGGACCCTTGCTTGGGGGCGTTACAAGACGCTCCACAAGAACTTAGATTGAATTCTTATAAGAACATAATCCTAGCTATAACAGATAACCATAGTATGATATGCAAAAATAAATAAATAAAAAAAAAGGCTGTTTGATTGTCAGTTTTTTTTTTTTTTTTTTCTATTTACTTTACATTAGATTGTTTGAATCTAAAACCCATATCATATCCATAAGAAATTGTAGAGTGATACTTAAACTTGAGAGGTTCTTTAACCCATCAAACGGATTTTTGGGTTAGGCTCTTCCATTAGTTTTAGATATCTATATGATTTACCGAGAGCCGAATGTACGTAGTGATACCTGTGCTCTCAAGAGAGGATCCAGAGGATAGCTATCTAGAGTGACTCTTTCTTTAGAGGTGGGCAATGATCCACCTAAAAATCGTGGAGGGTACTTAAGTTTCTAGGGTGGGCAATGATAATATCCCAAATTGTGGAGTGGTACTTTAATTCTATCTGGAGGAAGAATATGGAATCTCTTCTGTTAACCCATCCCACCTCATGGGATAAGCATACAGGAAAACCCAGTATTGAATTAGAGTAAATGTACTAGCTTGGGCTGCAACTTGGGCAAGTTAACCCAATCCAACCTGATGTTTGGATGGGTTTAGGCACTATTTTGTAATTTGGGTTGGGTTTGGGTTAAGTTTTATCAACCTAATTTAAAGCTTAAGCCAAAGGTTCGGGTGGCCCGATCGAACCCAAATAACGATTTTTTAATGTATTAAGAACTACCTTTACATTTTGCCAAAGCAAAGCTTCAAAAAACAGAAGAAAAATTCAAATAGAATTAAAAAAATTAAATGAAATTTCCAAATTCTCCATATATGTCCTATAAAAAAACCCTTCATATTGTGTAGTGTTATTCTAGGTACTAGACTAGACTAAGTATTTCAATGATACTCCTTCAAATCCTTCATGATGATTTCCCCTACGTTATCTTTCCGATTTCTAGGTTTCGGGTTTCAGGTACAACGTTCAATTCCGCCATCAATTACTTTCGTTGCATTATTTTGTCAAATTGCTTTTCTATTTGTACTATGGAGAAGGATAATTTATCTTCTATAAATTTTGTGTTCTCGTTTATGATTTTTAGCTGTTTAATGAAAAGCAAACGAAAATTTAAGTTTTTCGAAGGTCTGGAGTTTTTTGTTCTGAAGCCTAAACAAAAAGAAAAGCAAGACAAGTATTTAAATTTTTTTTTACAGGAAGAAACTGAAGTATTATTGCAAATCCAAAGCGAGAACATTAGATAGGAATAGAAGATGATAATCTCTCCATTCACCTAGACCAAACTCCGGAAATGTACACTTTTGTAAGACAATGGGCAAATTCGATTCACGATCTACCGACATGAGCCATCGAGCAACCCCCGAAGTCCATCATAGGCACTTACAACCTCTAACAATCACCCCCACATATGAATTATAAAATGATGAAAAGTTAACTGCTTTAACTAGGACAAGTGAATATGATTCCACGATAACATTTTGCATGTCGTTTTCCTGTAACCACACTAAGGCCTCCCTACACCCCAAGGCCTCCGTTGCCAGTGCTTCCAAAGGCCCATTTAGCCCACCATTTTTTACCGCAACCAGCACTCCTTAATAATCATGAATCACCAAACCAAATCCCAACTGGTTGCCCTAAAGCCTGACCGTTGCGTCAACATTACACTTGAGAAATCTCATCCTTGGAGCTTCCCATCTCCAGGGGTTTGATTCTGCAGGCGTCGAGGTACACGTGCACTGGGCCAACATTTGGGTCGCTTTCCAACCGAGGGCAGCAATGTCGAAGCTTATTGGTGCTCAGCTCCTCGAATCTGCACTTAGCCGGGCAGTTCCTTTGACTAGAGGCCATGGTCGCCGGTCCATCCCGTCCTACCGCAAGCCCAACCAGAGTCCGCATCTAGATACCATTCTATACCGAAGAAGGGGTTACATTCCCGATGCCATTTCCTGAGAGGCTTTATCTAACAAGGGTCGATGAATAGTCTCCGAGAGAGAGTGCACCATCCCATGCCTTGCTGCCATGAATTCAAGACGGACAAACCCCTTCGTGGTCCTGCATTCGGGAAATGCGTCCACTTAAAGGAGATAGTCCTCATACACGAAATATGCGCCCCACTCTCTCTCATGTCTTCCTTCTAAAAGGAAGAATTAGTCTCCGTCCGCGATATAGGCGCCACCTTCTCCTTCCGATTTAGGAGGAAATCATCCACTTACCACGAAGAGTGGATCCCCTTCCTCCCCTGCTGGGCGGGAGCCAATGAGCACGAAATAAGGTATGTGACGAAAGCCTGTAAAACTCCCAATCTTGAAGAAGACATGAGAGATCTAACTTGCCGGCCGGGAGAGCGACGGCGAGACCTCCCGCCGTCTTAGTCATCCTGCTTTTGCTGGCACATCGATGCATGTTCCACCGTCCAAGAATCTTGTAGAATTCGAGACTATAATTGAGCTGCCTGTGGGAAACGCCAGCAGAAATCTCAAAGACGATACGATATGCGAGAGCCTCGGGTTCATCCGCTCTCCCCGCAGACTCCCCGTTATTTCGAGGTTTTCGTGTTCCTTTTCATCCTACCATGGGCCAAACTTATCTCATGTCCAACCCAACAAACCCACCCATCGATGACTGGGCTACTGGCGCCAGAGATGGAGGCTGGGCTAGTGAGCAGGCTGGGACAAATGGTCACTGACAGAACAGCGCCACCGCTACAATAGGAGAACGACGCCGCCACCCGCTGGGAGCCCAACAAAAAACCGATAGCCCCAAGGTGTCACTGCGAACGTACCTTAGCCTCGAAATAATAAGGGCGAGCTCATCTCGGCTTCAACCATACGATCACCCTACCATGATTGTCTTTCTGACAAATTTCACTCGCCGCTCACCCCAGAGCAATGCGAGCAGAGTCCGTGAAGACCTTTAAACGCCCACGCCATGAGCGGCGCACGCTGAACGCGAAAGAAGATACAGGATGTAATCTCCGTCTGGACACTGGCCCCCAAGATATTATCACCGCTCGCAACAAATCCCCGCTTTCTACCTCGCACAAGATTCATCCAGGCACTCCCCGCCTCTGACAAAGACCTTATCCCCGTTTCAGACCGCACACGATGCCAAGTTGTCCTCCCCGGCCAAAGATACTTTACCATGAGACTCGGGATTCATCATTCACTGCTGCCGCGCACACCGCCAACCATGGCGATCAGAGCGTTGCACTCAAACCGCAATGATCCTTAATGCCGAACGGACTCAACTGCGTATGTTTTTTCCCGCAGCCCTGAAAGTGACCCGCCTGGCATGGTCCCACGTTTCCAAGATCTTCGAACTCATTCGAAGTAATTGGCGGGCTGCATTTGTCCCTCAAAAGACTGGTGTCTGCTCAGAGAAAGGAAACATCGCCGCCCAATCCATCCTCGCCGGATGACAAACTACGCGATTTCACCATAAGATTTGAGCGCCGTCCAACAAATTGATTTTACAAGATGGATACAGCCTCTTCGCAGCATTCAAGAAGCTGAGCTCGATTACCTTTCTTCGCCTCTCTGATCCATCAAGAACATATAAGAAATAGATTCGCGGCATGGGGCCCACTGAGGATAATATCCGAGCCGCCGCAAACGATAATGATAACTACTACAGAGCGCAACCAACTGATATCACCAGCAGAAGGGAAGCGTTGCAAGGGCCAAAAGCGTCCCCAAGAGCAATTCAAAAAGAAAAGAGATCCTCCCCAATTCACCCCACTTAACATCTCCTACGATCAACTCCGTCTCATTCGGATTCACCCCAGTTATGGCTCTGCCCACGCAATAGGCCTCACCAACGTGAACTGCTACCGAGGTGTGACTACCACAATGACCACGACCATGAAACAAATCAATGCCAAGGCTCAAGTTCGGCGATTGAGATTAATCCATGCGCAATCTTAGAAGGTTCATTCGACAACCCGCACACTAAACTCCGCCCTCGCCTTCCAATAGAGCCGCCGCCGCCGAGCATCTGCTAGAGCCCGCATCTACCATCAACTTTATACGGGGGGCTTTGGCCGACGATCAATACCAACACCAAGAGGCAGAGGACAAAATGTCCCAGTGGCCCCAACCCAGAGCCAACAAGGTAAAATAACATCTCAACATCACTCCAAGGGTAAGGTGGGTAAGAGAGAGCAGCACAACGCTCAACCGATCGATGGCTCAGATCCTTTTCCTCCTATAGATCCACTCGGGGCCTGTCACTCCCATTATGATGCAGCTGCATCGCTTTATGCCAATTTGATGTGCATAAGGTCCTCGTCGATCCGGCAACACACCAACACAGACTCTCCCGCCCTTACTGAGATGAAAGTCCCGCCGCTCATCTCAAATTTCATCCCAGAGTTTTATCCTGTTCAATGGGTCCACCATGCTAACAAAGGTGATATCGGGCTTCTCCGTCAAGGTGTGACCGTGAACTTAGCAAGTATTGTTTTCAGTGGTCGAAGACTTGGGCCTGTACAATGCTATCGTATCGAATCCGCCGCATGCCATGAAAGCAATTTCAACCTACCACCAACCAATATCAGCGATCTCACTTGATCCGCAGTCAATCTTCAAGGTAGCCACCACGGCTTGCCAAGAGCATCACCGCCGGGCCAAGCGAAAAAGCTAAAGAACCGATATAGCTTGTCCGCCGTCACCCATCTTCTTGCGCAACAGGGCGCCCATCGTCGGCCGCCAAGACAGAACACTTGGTTGTACCCCCGCAGCCCCATGTCGTTTTCGGGCGGACCTGACAGTGTACCTATGCCGGGCTCCTCCCGATCAAGAAGAGCGCCCGTACCGCAACAAAGGCGCCAATGGAAAACGCCGATGCATTCGCTCGAACTATGCGTACATGACAGGATAAACCCCTGCGGAACGCCCCACAAATTGAACGTCCTCCAACCGCCGACCGATCACGGCATAGTACGACGCTTTCCACCGGACCACCATATCACCAGCAAAGTAGAAAATCTTAAAGGTTTGGCTTATCGCAGGGGCGAAAACATCCCAATGGCTTGCTAATGTGGTAGTAGTTCCTAAAAAGCGATGCGCGGCGTGTGTGTAGACTACACCGATCTTAACCTTAACGACGCATTAATCACTGGGGATAGCTTCCGCTTTACCTCGCATTGGTCGGATTGTTGACCACGTCGGTAGGGCGTGGCATGTTGTCATTCTTATATGCGTTCTCAGGCTATCACCAAATTCAGCCTTGCACACGTAGCGGAAAACATCTTTCATCGCCCCTCACACGGGCTCTTCTGCTTCCTGGCGTAATGCCCTTGGGTTAAAGAATGTCGGAACCACCTATCGATTGAGTAGCAAGATGTTTCGACCCTTTGCTTGGGAAAACTATGGAAGTATATATAGATGATATGTTGATAAAGTCCAGTGGCGGGATCCTCTTCTCATTTGCAACGGGTGTTGGCCTCCTCGAGAACTTATGGTATGAAGCTAAACCTTGCAAAGTGGCCATTCGGGGTCAGCGTAGGATGGTTCTTAGGCTTCATGATGACCTGAGGGGATAGAGGCTAACCACTGACTTAAATCCATTCTAGTCTCGACCCAGAACTCACAGAAGAAGCCTAACAGTCAACGCATTATTATGAGAGAGGTGATTATTGTTTATTAAAGCCCTTTCGCCGCTAAGAGAATTGTCCAGACCGTATGGAATGAAGAATGTGATCGGGCCTTTACTCGAGATGTGATACTTAAGCTGGAACCCCTAGATCCTCCACGAGTCCCGACAGGATAAAACTCTGTTTGTCTGCCTCTTGGAGTCTCGGATCACGATGGGAGTGCGCCTTGTTCAAAGAAAGCGAAGGCGGAAAGCAGACCTGTGTTCTTCGTCGACAAATCCTTAGCAGGTCACCAAAAACCGAATTACCTGACCATCTTGAAGCTGACCGCGCCCGCCCTCGGGATAGCGGCGAAGCACCTTCGCCCTTATTTCGGGCGCATCCATTGTTGTGATGCAGGCCTCCCCCTCAGGAGCCTTATGCATGGCGACATCGGGAAGAATGGCTCATTGGGCGGTCGAACTAAATTAGTCACGACATCAATCTGAGTCAGGCTTTGAAAAGACGAGTCTTGGTTGATTTCATAGCGGAACTCCCCCCGTCGGAAACATGCCCCGACAATTTGGATTGGTGGACTCTCAATATTGACGGGGCGTCCAGACAATTCGGGGTGGGCATTGGTTTGCAGTTGAGAACTCCGTCCGAAGACAAGATCAAGCGGCGTCCAGGCTCGGGTTTAGTGCCTCCCCAACAGCGGTCGGGTCTGAGGCCATCTAACTGGGCTCGGGCGCGGCGCTGTCTGCAGACCAGGACTCTTGGATTCGAGGTGACTCCCGATTGGTGGTGGGGACAAGTTAACGAAGAATTAGTCTAAGACCTCGAATGGCGAAATCGTCTCTTTGGGTAAAACAACGCGAGCGACTTCCCGGTTTGGAAGCTGGGCCGTCCCAGGGATTTCACAATGAAAGCGAGCGCATTAGCCTCGGTAAGCGCTTCTTGACCGATCATTTGAAACCATATTTCTACCTATTTTCTCAAATCGGTTTCATCGGTGCATCCCCGCGAGTGAAATCCAGTGAAGCGAGGACCCCGTCTGGATGGACCCAGATCTGGATGGACCCACATCCCTGTATATCTAAGCACGGGACTGACTCAACGGAGAGGCGAGGCCCGTAAGCTTGAATCCGAGCTGTAGAATTTTCCTTGATCGATGAAGCGGCCCCATTGAAGCAGTCCTTGGCGGTCGTATCTGAAGTGCGACACCGACGAGCTAATACGTACTGTTGAAATTGCATGAAGGAATATCAAATCCTGCAGCGGCGGAGACTCAGACCCATCGGGCCCATACCAGTCGCGATGGCCAGGCCATGAGGCGATCTTCTTGATTATCTTAGAGATTGTGATCGTTGCGACTTGCCCAAATCCACGAATCAGATCGCAGACGATCTCTATCTGCAGCCCTTGGCCCTTTGCCTGATGGGGATCGATATAGTTGGACCATTACCTCTTGCTCCCGGCCCGAAGGATTCTTATTGGTGGCCGCGGACTATTTCGGGGAAGTGGATCGGTAAGCATTCTCCTCGATTAAGGATCGGGATGTCACTCAGTTTATCTGGAAGAATATTGTGTCTTAGGTCGAGCATCCCGGATCGATCGTCTACGACGTAGACTGATTTGACAGCGGGTCTGTCAGAGCCACATTTAGGAATTGAGATAAAATCTATACTGCCACGCGCCTGTAGCGAGTAGCTGGTAGGGCCTCCGACAAAACCACAATTACTTGACCTTGAAAAAACAATTGGATTAATTTGAGAAAATGGGTGGATGAACTCCTAGGGTACTGCAGACCTGAAACCACGCATGAGCTCTTGGTATGTCTCAGTTCACGATCACGTATGGAATGGAAGCTATCATCCCAGTGGAAATTAGTATGCCCACCATCACGACAAACACCCCCGAACGGGAGTATAGAATTAATGATCAAGGGGCTTGACACAGTCGATGAATTACGAGAGTCAACAGCCATCCGCATAGCATCCTACCGGTAGTAGATTGGAAGATCTTACAATCGCGGATTAAGCCCTCGAGCATTCAGGCAGGGACCTAGTGCTAAAAAGAGTATTTGAGAATACGACTGACCCAACCGCAGGAAAGTTCCAACCAAACTGGGAAGGACCATATCTTATAACATGAGCCGGGGAATCCAGGGCTTACGCCTTAGACAAGCTTGATGGGACCCCTGTACCTAGAATGTGGAATGCAACACATCTTAAGAGGTATTATCAATAAAGAATGATTCAATATCAACGCACAGATGTTCATTTTGCCTCCTCTTATGATCAACACTTAAAAGTCCGGATAGCGTAGTAAAATGACCTGTCCGGCCCGGTAAAGATAACTTCTAGCCGGTCAACTTAAAAGTCCAGATGGCGTAGTAAAATGACCTGTCCGGCTCGGTAAAGATAACTTCTAGCCAGTCAACTTAAAAGTCCGAATGGCGCAATAAAATGACCTGTCCAATCCGGTAAAGATAACTTCTAGCTGGCCAACTTAAAAGTCCGGAGGTGCAGTAAAATGACTTTGTCCCAGACTTGGAAAAGATAACTTATAGTAGGCGAGTTAAAAGTCAGGATGGCGCGGTGGAATGACTTGTCAGGCCGGAAAAAGATAACTTATAGCGAAGCCCGACTTAAAAGTCGGATGGTGCGATGGAATGACTGTCCGGCCGGAAAAGATAACTTATAAGCAGAAGCCCGACTTAAAAGTCAGGATGGCGTGATAAAATGACTTGTCAGACGGAGTAAAGATAACCCAGTCGGTCGACTCAAAAAGTTTGGATGGCGCGATGAATGACATGTCAGGCGGAGTATGGATAAATCAATAGGTTAACACTAAGATACGGATGGCGCGAGGAAAAATGGCTGTCATTACAATATAGATAATATTTGCTAGTCGACCCAGTTGGCGCGTAAAATGCCCTTTTATTTATATTTAGGAATCCTATTATTTAATTCGCGTGACGTCTCGAAGATATCGCTCGACTCTAGCTGCGTCAAGCTTGGGACTACGAAATAACATATCCTGTCTGACTAGAGGCGATTATAGCTCTATAACCGGTTAATGGGAAAGAAGTACTTTATCCAACGAGAAATAAAATGTCTAGAATCTAAAAAGTAGAGAAAGAGATTGTCATACGAAAATACATTTGTTGATTCTTTTGGGCCCACTAACCCTCGGTAGCCTCACAGGCCCGGTGAGGGCTCGTGAAATATGTCAACCTCTCCCTCGGCACTCGGGAGGCCTTTGTCTGCCAAATCTTCTTCAGCAGTCTCGAAGGGCTTGACAATGGATAAGGTAAATGAAGAGCGGGGGTATCGAGATTCACGAAAGTGCAGGGGTCGAGGAGGAGTAGATATCAGGCATCCAGCGAAGTTTTAAAGGCTTGCTCCCAGTATATCATGCGCATGGCGCAGCGGAGTTGTAACCATGGTAAAAATCAAGTCATTGCTCTTATCCAGGCTACGGCCTCGATCATGAGCCTCTCTGCGGAACTCTTCTCGGAGCGCTAGAGTAGTCGCCAGTGACTTTGACTCCATGAGTAGAATAGCTCGTCAGTTAAGCTACCACTCTCTTCCTGCGCCCCTCCCGTGAGATCTCCTTAGCGACCACGAGGCTTGTTGAATGGAGCGAGTTGAGACTCCGCCGGCCGGCGCCTTGAGGTGGTGAGAGCACTGGACCCGAGACGGTTCCGGCTCGGCTGCGCTCGGGGCGCTCCCATCATGGTCTGTAGCGCCATTGCCACCTCGTGCCGGGCGGCACCCCTCTCGTTCGCCGGCGGAAGTCTATGCAGCTGCTAGCCTCCGGCTCAAGCGCCGGATGGTGTGGAGCCTCTTTGAAAGGCATCTAAGCTCTCGGGCTGAAAGCCACGACTCGATATATGGCGAAGCGGCTCGGCGCTCCCTCGGTAGTTAGTGAATTCCGGTCTGGAGGGACATGTGCGAAGCAGTACATGTGTACAGCATGTTTAATCAAACGGCCCAGATAATGACTTGAGAATTTTCATACGTATAAGTTTTACTACTTTACCGACTCTGGCATGCGAGCGAGATTCCGGTTCAAATCACGTCAGTCTTGACTATTTGATAAATATCCTCCTTTATAGTGCGAAGCGGGAACATCGGCCAGAATACTCCTCACCTGTCACCTTCCTAGGGCTCTCAGGCGACATGGCGATCCTCGGAGTGCAAATCGATGCAGACCGGTTGGTACAACAGAGACTCACCCCAGGTGTGAAAGGCTTCCGATGGTGGAGGATGGACTTGATATCGTCGGTCGAGATACGCCACTTCCTCCGTCGTGGAGGCCGGGCGTGAGGACGGATAGAGTTGAAGCGTGTATCACGGTCGGTGTGTGGCTTCTTGTGTGAGCCACGAGGCTTAACGACACGAGGCGGCTTTCTTGGATTTGGGAGGATGGACCACTTGCGATCACGGGAGGACTTAGAGGCACTTCTCCCTTTTCTCTTCACGGGGCGGTGTCTCCAGAGGCCGGGCGATGGATTCAGACCATTTGGAGACCCGGGATCACGATTGTTTTACATCTCAGACCCCGATCCGTAGGAGGCGAGCCAGGCCCTTCGGTCCGTTTTGGCCCCTCCCGCTCAGCTTCCTCTTGTCGTTTTTGCTTTCGTGCGGCATAGCGATCTAGTAATCCCGTCATCTCTTCCTCCTCTTCTTCCTCCTCTGAAGGAGAGGGCCGGGTACAGGCTGAAAGCAGACCCGAGGTATCGTCTTCCACTTAGATACTGCAGGCACTCTTACGCAGGTGGTGCTGCTTCTTTTGATCATCGATACTTGGGGCGGGACTGATCCCTCTTTCTTAGCGAGGGAAGCCCCAGTCGGACAAGTACTTCTGCCTACGGACCGGTGCGGGTGAAATGACCCAGGACCTGCTAGTGGACGTCGAGAGATAAACGGGGCCGTGGCAGCATTCCGGCTCAATGCTTGACCTCTGGATCCACAAGGTGATGGCGCCTACGACCGCGAGCAAATCCTAGCATATTAATGGTAGCAGAGTGTTCTTCGCCTGATCTACGATGCGTGAGCGAGGAATAATTGGGAGGCTTGTGGGGAGGCGAGGCTGTCGCGCGTCGTGAGGTTCTTGAAGTCAGAAGAACCTCACAATAGCGCTCCAGGTTCGAGAAATCTCAGTAGTGCAGATCTTCTCAATACTCGCCTTCTCTACCGCCGCCCAGCTTTGCCTCTCAGTTTTCCACAAGCCTAGTAAACAACAATCAGTCAAGTGTAAAGTCACAAATGCTCATTCATGAATCTAAGTTTATTCTACTTCTAGTACACACACGGAAGTATTAGACCCAGGTTAATGTTAAGCGGTAGGTCGAGGAGAGAGCAGGGGTCTCGTCAGGCCGCTAGAATAACCCCTTAGCCTTTGTTTAGGAGGTGGGAGCCCGTTCACAAGCTGGGTTGGGAGTCCGGTATCGAGAAGGACAGGCCCCCTCTCATAATATCGGGGGTAGGTGGAAATAGTCAACTGATGAAGGTTCAGTGGCATAAAGTTGAAGAACTTGCCCAGATGAGAATGCGGATTACGTTGGGATGAGCAGTGTGACATACAGTAAAATCACAAAAGCTGTTTTAACAAGGGCAGACTAGCTGGGGAGGCTGAAGCCAGACCGCAAGTTCTCTTGGGTAAAAACACGGCATTGTGTTCCCGCTGAAGTGGACTCATCAGGCTCATTGTGCTTGATCAATGTCCTCGGGGATTCGCGATGGGATCTGATTCCTCCATTGTCGAGGACGGGCGATATGACTTGTAGGGCATACGTCCCTCCACGGGCCCTCGTCTGCGACTGCTGGCGGGTGGGAAGTTCCTTGTCACCTCGTCGTTACAAATAGATCGAGAGAGAGGAAGTATCTCGGTAGTCGTACACAGAGAAGCGGGTAGAAAGCTGAAACTACTAAACTTGGGGCGAAAGCGACCTAGGTCACAATAAGCCTAGACACCCTCTATACGAGGACTTTCACGGTTGGAAGAGGCCGATGAAGAAGATTCAATACATTAGCCGAAATAATGTTTACTCTGGCGAACTAAGTAGGCACTTGAGGCGGTTGCGACCAAGCAGTACTTAGCAGTGTATGCGAAGGTGTCGACTGTTGAGGAATGCTAACTCGAGGATGATAGGAAAGGGAAAGGAAAAATCCTAATAAAGATCCTATATACGAGCTTAGGACTACGAGGCGCATTAAATGCGGCCTTAGTCCACCATCACCCCTCTGGTCATTTCGTTTCTGACGGCCTTTCAGGCTCTGGGGCCTGATTGGGGAATACGGGCCGGGATAGTGGGCGCCTGCTTTTGTCACGAACCCCGTTGGGCCCCAATCTAAGACATTCCATTAGTGGGATCATTAGACATCCCGGTAGATAATGATAGTTAGTCCTTACAACGAAAAGTAAAATGCAAGACTACCGAGGAAGAACAAAAGTACATGAATGTCAACGAAGTACCATTTTATTAAATACACCAAACGACACTCATCATTACATTCAAGCCTTTACAGTTAGGGAACCATATTAAAACAGTTACATAATTTGCCTAAATCAAATGCTGAGCGAAGGCCAGACAAAAAGAAGAAGAAGAATAAGCAGTAGAGAAGAAGCGTTAGAGAGAAGAAAAAAAACGTGCGAAGAATAAAGCGATGAGAAGAAGAAGAAGCACTAGCGAAGAAGAAGAAGCAGAAGAGAGGAAGAAGAAGCGGTAGAGAAAGAGAAGAAGTAGAGCGGAGCCCAAAAAGAAGAAGCGTGCTTGGCTGCGCTCTTGGAAAGCAGAAAGATGGAAAGGGGGCGAGGAGATGAAATCGAAAAAAACCCCCTCGTGTCCAGGCGAAAGGGTGTCCTCGGATCACGGGAGGATTCCATTAACCTCCACAACCTCGAAAGCATACGGAGCATAGACACTCCATTCAGACTCCTTTCGAACCATTGATCTTGATCCCAACTCATGCTAGGAAAGCTTTCATGATCAAGTCAGCGTCGGCGCCATCCGGTAACCCACCAAATCTGGTTCACATCAATGATCAGTTATCCTTTTCTTAGGAGCGTGGATGATCGGTGGCACTACGGACCAGTCATCATCGACCTTTTATATGCTTGACCTCCGGCCAGGGGCGTCAGTGATGACTACGTGGCATCTAATGCATTTTCAAAAAAGTTAGAAAATTCACATTGAAATTCAACAGCATTGATTTACTCTTATTCCGTGATATGACGGTCGAGGCATGTCCTCTTTTCTAGCAGGGATGATAGCCCTCCCGACGGGAGAAGGGGGCATTGTGGAGTGCGCCAGGCATGACCCAGGACCTGCAGCTAAGCGGGCCTTTTGACTAGAGGTCGTAGGTTGGGCGATCCATCTGTCCAGGCCGCAAAGCCAGCACGAGACCCGGATCGGATACCCTTCTATAGAGAAGAAGGGGTTGGCATTCCAGATGCATTTCTCGGAGACTTTATCTAACGAGGTTGATGAATAGGCTCAGGAGAGAGAGTCTGTGGCTCCCGTGCACTGTAGTGGTCGAATGGCCGCCCGAAGTCTGCATTTAGAATCGTCAGCCAATGAAATAGTCCTCATCTGCGAAATATACACCTCTCTCACATCTTGATACAAGGAAGAATTAGTCTTACGTCATGTTCTAGGTCTGCTTTTCTCGCAGGTTGGGAGGAAATCATCTCTGTGAAGGTGGATCATATACTGATAAAGGGGCCACGACCTGAAATAAGGTATGTGTGAAGGCTCAGAAACTCGTCTTTGGAAGAAGAGTGGGGAGAGATGGCTGAGGCGTCGAAGTGTGGCGGGGGCCTCCCCACATTAGCTTTTCTTAGTTAATACGTTTGCGGGTTGGCGTGGGCGGTACGTGTTCAGACGTCAGTGGCTGAGAGAAAATTCTAGAGACTCTGAGTTGAGGAACTTGGGGCATCGTTCCGGAGGCGTTGCTCGGGATCAGAGTTTCTCTATTCGGAGGTTCTAGTAGACCATTTCTATTTTTTGCTAGGACTCCTCACATTCTCCTTGCAACATGGAACTCCTCCAAGCTGCAAACCCAATTGTCCTGTCCCATGGATTGTTTAATCGAAAAGCTTGCCAAATGCTGGAAGTGAAAGGACATGTAACTAAGGCATGCATGACACTCTCACTTCCATATTGCAAAGAGGACATAAGTGGTCCGGAGTGACAATTTTGGATGCCAACCGTTCCTTTGTAGGGAGGAACTCCATGCAGGCCCTCTAAAGGAAATTTTTAACTTTTGGCAGCACACTTAAAGCCCAAAGTCTCTTCCAAGTTGTTACATCCAGGCTATTTCTAGGACCACCAAGGGATGACCGAAGCATATGATATCCACTCCTCACCGTAAGAGCCTTTGTGTTCCCTTACCTACTGCCACTGGTCTTCCGTGGGGTTGAGGCTGAGTGGGATCTATTTAATACATGCTCTATCTCTGCTATTGAATAGGTCCACCAAAATATCTTCTTCCCCAAACATCCTATTTAATTTAGAATCAAAATAAATATATCTAAAAATAAAAATATTAAGCTTAGACTTACCAACCACCAATAAAGGTTCGCTTTTCTGTATTTCATTAAATTACTCATTTGTAATTCATATAAAAGTGTATCAAATATATTTTGTGAATTCAATAAATTTTTTAACTCAACACGGTCTTTCCCAACCTAACTCGATTAACCCCACCAACATAAAATAGAAAACCACGGTGTGATAAAAAAAAAAAAGAAGATTTTTAACTTCTATTAACTTTGCATTACATAGTTTGAATATGGGATATTTCCCGTTTCACCCCTTTACCACTCCCGTCAACCAACTCTATTTTAAGGGTATGAAACTTGAATCTAGACAGAAGCAGTGGCAAAGGGCACATCACCTGGAGGAAAATGAGTCACAGACATGTTCTTACCGTGCCCTTCCACTCAGGCCAGCCATATTCTACACTCTAATGCAATTGTCTCTATGCTTGGTTAGACAAGGTATCAGACTCACGCTGTGAACACCGAGTTCAATCACAAGCCGATGATCATGAATGGATACAAACACAAAAGTCGACTTCGTCAGGTTTCCATCCCCGACGGGATCGATTCCGATGGGGACAGAAAACTTATCCAGGGAAGTTACGGAAGCAATATATGGAACCATCATAGGAATCTGGAGAACCTCATAGAGATCAATGGTGGTGGTGGTGGTGATGATGATGAGATAATTACTTGTGTTGTTGCTGATGCGGTTATGGTAAGCGCCCTGGAAATTGCAGCCAAGAAGGGAATACGGGCAGCTGTTTTCAATGCCACACCAGCCACTGTAATGACTTTGGTGTATAACATTCGGACTGATCAACGATGGAATCATTCATAATGATGGTGAGACTTTTCCCTAGCTAGTGTTTGTTCTCTGTTAGCTACAACTATATATATATATATATATATATATATATATATATATATATATATATATATATATATAAGAAAAGTAATAAACACAGTGAAAGTGGAATCAAGAAAATCTTAGGTAACTTCAGCCATGGACAATGTATTGAAAACCCGAAATTTTAAGAGCTTCCAATGTCTCCTTGTAATGATCCAGAAATTTTCTTTTACGGCCATCCACCATGAAATTACTCAATTGGTTTTGGTAATTTTTAGAAATGGTTTAAAAATTTAAGAATTGAAGTTATTTGTAGCCCAATATCTTTATAAAGTAATGCGAAAATCACATGTTTCGAAACAAAATGTCGCTATATTGAATCACGATGGCATTTTGTTCATTAACATGTTACAACTAAATTTCTAGGGGCAATTTTTTGTCTAAAAGGCAGTCTTTTATACATCTTTTTAGATCTAAAGGGAAATGGTTATTGAAGGTGTTGTATTTTAATTTTATGGATTAGTATTAATCAATTATTAAGATTTGTTTATTGGATTATTAAATAATATCAATTATGTATTATTATTATATTATGTAACTGATATAGCGGCTTGTGATTAATACGTAGCTGACGTATTGATAGTCATGATGGGTTTGAATTTATCAGTGAATCTGTGTTATGGGGGTCCTGCTACCGTCGATATGGCATACCACGACACGTCTAGTGGGGATTGGGTTTTAAATTTGGCGTATCGGGATGGGGAAGCGGTGTCTCACTCTCTGCTCTCTCTCTCTGTCTCGTTTTCAGCGTGATTAAACTACCGGGTTATGGATCACCTCTTTGGTGTCGGTCGTGGTTTGGTCCCGTTGGATATGTGTGTATGGATAGTCTTTATGTGCGTGTCTAATAGGTTTTTACATCGATTGGTATGTGAGTCGAATCGGATCGCAGTTATAATTTTGTTCGTCTGTATGGTACAATAATTTGTGTTGATTGAGATTTACTTGTTTATGTGGAAATTTTATTTTGGGGTTTTGTCTAATATGGTCTACATTTTGGATATGTTACGGAATCGAAAAGGTTTGAGATTATATTGTTCGGTTATGACCTATTTTCGTCAAATTCTTCAAAATAAAAAAAAAAGAAAAAAGAAAAAAGGAGGTGTCCAGAAACCTACAGTGGACATGGTAGAAAGCACTCGTTGTTTTCACTTGATCACACACATTAAGGTGATATTTCGTAAATTTAAGCGCCCAAATCGTATAAGTCGAAAATGGTGAAATGAGGGTTGAAGCCAGGGCAAGGAGATGAAATCAAGGATTACAGTTCTTGTCTTCTCGGTTTAAGGCCCAAATAAATATTTTTTGGTTAAATTAGTGTATTTTTGTGGATTATGCGATTGTATATTGATGCATGCTGAAGCCAAAGCTATGATGTTGTTTTGCGTAATTAGTCTTTGCTCTCGTGAGCATAATTATGCAAAACAATGTAGAAATTAAATAATTTAAATTCTTTTAGAATTTTAATTGAATTAAATATGAATGTTTGCTATTAAAAATAATTATCTTACTGTCGGTATGTTGTTATTAGTGTAATTTGTTATTAATGAGTGTCTTATTTATTTAAAAACATGTCAAATTATGTTTAAATTACCTATCGGTATTAAATTTTGGTGACATGAGATCATGTCGTGTATACTTATATTTCCTTTTATTGTGATTCGTGACCATAGGCGGGATCGTGATAAATAAAAATCATTTAATAGGCGTGTTTGTTTGTCACGTAAGGAATCGTTTATTTGTGGCCATGGTAATATTATGTTACGTGCATATTAAAATATGTTTACTCTACACTGCGGTGCCGACCCTCATTGCTATCACGATTGACACATCGAAACTACGAGATGGGATGATATGAGGATTGAAGAGTCTCATAGTGTTTGGGATCTAGTGGAGTTACCAAAAGGCTGTAAACCAGTTGGGTGTAAATGGGTCTTTAAGACCTTGGCGTGGTCGGATGGGTCTTGTTGAGAGATACAAAGCGGTTGGTGGCGAAAGTATAGTAAAGAGAGGGTATTGATTATAAGGAGACGCTTCTCACCGGTTCCACTAAGGACTCTTTTCGGTCGTTATGGAACTTGGTTGCTCACTTTAATTTAGAACCGCTGAATGGATGTGAAAGCAGAACTTCTTAAATGGAAGTTCTTGCAGAATGTTTGCGTTCTTTGATAGTTTGTTGAAAGGAGAGCCCCTTTGGTTCTGGCGGGAAGTTCATTTATGAATTTGAGAAAACGAGGCCTGTGAGGCAATGGTATTTGAAATTTGATCGGTGGTCACTTCCTTTAGTTTTAAAAATGTTTCGAATCGATTACATTTATCGAAGATGGTGGGAACAACTTCATAGTCCTTGTTTTATATATCGATGATATATACTCCTTGCTAGTAGTTGTGTTAAACTTTTAGACCAAGACAAAGCAGTCTTGAATATTCATTTTGATATGAAAGACCTCGGTGATGCCAGCTAACATCCTAGGCATCAGTTCACTTGTGATGGAATTAAAGGCATTCTTGGATTGTCCGAAAGGATATGTTGAAAAGTCGCGAGCGGACTTGCGTGCGTTCTTGTTCTGCATTATGGCGCACCCCGTTCAAAGGGTGATAAGCTCTCTAAATCTCGATGTCCTCGAATGAAAGGCTGAAATGGAAAAGGTCCCGTATGCTTCCCTTTGTTGGCGACTGATGTATGCTTCGAGAGTTTATCTTCGTCGATATTCTTTTGTTGTTAATGCTTTAGGGAGATGGTTGAAGCTGATCAGGTTTGAATTATTGGAAGCTAGTGAAAAGGTCCATGAGAATTGCCACAAGGTACAGGGACATATGTTGACTGTAAAGGTCGTCAACTTGGGGTCACTTTGGCTGTTCGATTCGATTTTGCGGGTTGCTGGAATGTGAGAAAATCTATACGGTTTTTATTTTATGATGGCGGGAGGGTACATTTCTTGGAAAGTGTTAAACGAGCGCCACGACTCACCTTATTTATGGAAGCGAGTATGTCGCTTGTTATGGGGCTCTTGTCGAGCCATTAATGGCTAAAGAAATTGATTTTAGGCTTTTCGTATTATTGAGGACGTATCTAAAAATGAAACTTGTTATATATTGTGACAATCTGTTTCTTGTCACATTCTGCCAAGAAAGCAATAAAAGTCTTCTTCATTTCAATGGGCTTTGATATAAAATCGCATTTGTCGGAGAAAGTTCGGAATTTCGATTTCGGATTAGAATATACTTCTTCACGGGACATATGTTAGCGAGATCAATTAACAGAGCTTACACATAGGAGTTTATCGACGTCATTATAGCTCGTATGGGTTTGGTTAAGTCTTTTTGATATTTTGGGTTAGTGGGAGTTTGGTTATGCATTTATTTGCTTTGTAATTGTTTGAGGTATGTATTGAATGACATGTATCGTAAATATACAGCCGATCGAGATCTTTGAATGATTTGTTTGAGAAATGTATTTTGTTTATTCATTAAATGGAGTTATTCATGTCTCTTTTCATGCGAAATGAGAACTTTTATTGATGTGTATGACATTTTCCCACTATCCCGGATAAGATATTCTGAGAGTTGAAGGCTTTATATATATATATATATATATATATATATATATATATATATATATATATATATATATATATATATATATATATATATATATGTTTTATTATTGATTTGTTATGTGCTTTGGTCATAATTGATATTTTATCATAGTTACAATCTTTATTCTAATAATTGTTATTATCTTTATCCAGTGGGAGAATGTTGTATTTTAATTTTATGGATTAATTATTAATCAATTATTAAGATTTGTTTATTTGGATTATTAAATAATGCTCCCGATTATGTATTATTATTATATTATGTAAGCGTATATGACTTGTGATTAATATGTAGCGACGTATTGATATTTATGATGGAGTGGATTTGTCCATGATCTTTTTGTTATGAGAGGTCCTCTTTACCGTCGATGGCATACGAAACTTTCAATCCCAGTAGAGATTAGGTTTTCATTTGGCATGCTCCGGATAGGAAGCGGTGTCTCTACTCTCTCTCTCTCTCTCTCAGTTTTCAACGATCTTTACGGAAAGCATGGATCCTACTGATCTTGGGATGCATGGTTTAGTCGATTTCGAATGTATGTGTCGTGAACGTCTTTACTTAACTTTATCTACGTAAGTTTTTTCTATCGGGAAAGGTTCTAAGCCCGATGATAGCCTCTTTACTCTTGGCTCCTTAGGACTTCCAATATGGATTTTTTTTTTTATGGCCTTTTCAATGATCCCAATCGGATACGCGTCCTCATGTGGTTGGGGGAGCAAGCACTCTCTTGTCCATCACTTCGGATGGGCCAAGTGAGCATGTCGATCATTTCCTTATCGAGACGATTAGGTGTGTGATGCGACCTATCAAAGGAGTTAGTGGGGTCATGAGTATGCTCGTGTCTCCACATTTCCTAGTTCTCTAATTAAATTGAGTTGGACACATACTCATCCGATGGAGCTACTGCCACCTCTTAAATGAGGATAAATGACTAAATCAACCCATGTTCAACTTGATTGAGTGGCCAGTCATCACTTAACAACAATGGAAGATCTAAGTTTTATATTTTGAGTGTCGACATTATAATAGACTAATAATATACGAATTTTTTTATTAGCATTATAATTTTTTAAAGAGGCGAAAAGAATTATAAAGTTTCGTTTTTTGTTTTTTTTTAGGTGCATGTTGACACCCCATGAATACACATAGATACATCCATGCTTGAGACAATGCGTGGGGAGCGTGAAGCGAGTGGACGTTATAGTTAGAGGTGTCACGTGTTGGGTTGGGTTAAGCGATTCTACCCAGGGTTAAATGGGTGTGGTGAAAAACATGTAAACGACCGCGACAGTTTATTAAGCGTGTTAAGCGAGTTGGCTTGGTTATCCACCGAACCGTTTAAGAGTCTCACCCCCGAGCCGTTTGTCGTGGTTAATCGTGTCGGTTAATCGTGTCGCGTTGGTACAGCGGCTGAAATCGCGGCCAGGTGGTAAAATGGCGGTAGGAAGCGGTGTTAAGCGGGTAAGCGGGTTATAAGCGAGTTGGCATGTCTCACGAACGACGTTTATTAAGCGTGTTAAGCGGGTTGGCCGTTTATCCACGTTTCCGTTGAGTCTCAGCCGTTCGATGCGCTGACCCGTTTAATCGGCGATTAATCGTGTCGGTTAATCGTGTCGTGTTAATTTACAGCCAGGCCTAGTTATAGTTATATTTGCAAATATTTGGTGGATTCCATCCATTTTAAAAGCAAATTATCCTAATTCATTGAGGATGGAAGGGGATAAAGAAAAGTTATTTACAAAACTAACCCACCTTACTTTTATAACCTTAAATATCCTCACGTTAGACAAAATTACCCTTAATGTGCTAAAACCGAATTATTATAAATTGACCCAACTTTATATATATATCGAGACTTGTAGTACGTTAAGTTAGCGCTTTGAAACAATGACTTGAAGGGTGTTAAATCTAGGTTTATAATACAACTTTTATACATGTTAAGGTTAACCGTCGTTAATTATGTTTGAGTGAGCGAAGGGGGTTAAGTGCAGGTTTATAACGGTCTGATATCTTTTTAGTTTGAACTTGCTTAATTTGTTAAAAACATATTTGAACTGAAACGAAGGGGTTAAGTTCGAGTTTGTGGTGGTTATAGAGATAGAATTGTCAAAATGAACATAAAAATATTATTTTTTTTTGGGTTTTAAGAAAAGGAGTTAGATTTGCAATTTTTTTGCATTTGTCCATTTAAACCGTTACCCACATTTCCATAAATAATTTAGGAAAAGTTATATATATATATATATATATATATATATATATATATATATATATATATATATATAATGCTTTGAGCTACAGGAACTGTACTAAAGAGGCAGATGATTCAGTTACTACCAGACAAGCCCGCCGTGAAATCTGAAAACTTTCCGTGGGCTAGACCGGCGGACTTAACCTTGGGGAAAGCCTTGTTCGAGCTTATAAAGAAAAGTTGGAAAGCTATGGAAATGGCGGACTGGATGATTGTGAACTCGGCTTATGATCTTGAGCCTGCAGTATTCGACGCGCCACCCAGGGCTCTACCCATCGGCCCACTTCCGGCAATTAACCCGCTCGAAGATTCAGCCGGAAACTTGTGGCCGGAAGACTCAACTTGCCCAAATGGCTGAACCAACATCCACCATGCTCAGTCATATACATTGCCTTCGGCAGCACCACAATGTTCGACAAGAAGCAGTTCCAGGAGGTGGCGCTGGGGCCAGGCTCTCCAACGCGCCGTTCTTCTGGAATTGGTCCGGCCGGACGTGTCAAATAACATGGACGGCAGCGCCACCGCCTACCCACCGGAATTTCAAGAAAGAGTCGCCGGCCGAGGGAAGATAGTGGGTTGGGCACCTCAATGGAAGGTTCTTAGTCATACTTCTATTGCCTGTTTCTTTAGCCACTGTGGTTGGAACTCTGCCATTGAAGGTGCAATGGGGTTCCTACAATCAAACCTACATTTGTGATGTTTGGAAAGTGGGGTTGGGGTTTAATCCGGATGATGAAACTGGGATCGTCAAACGGGATGAGGTAAGAAAAAAGGTCGAGCAATTGCTTGGTGACAATACTTTTAAGTCCAGGGCTTTACATCTCAAGGAATCAATCCTGAAAAGTGTCAAAGAAGGTGGTTCTTACTACAATAATTTACATCGTTTCGGTGAGTGGGTCAAGGGATAGGTTCTTAGCACAGTTGGTCCAATATTGGGTTTGCTCTCCAATAAAGTTCTAATCCCCAAGTGTCACTTAAAGATTTGTCCTGACCTTAACTTCAAGGTCATCCTATGGGTTAAGTTCGAGATGCGCACAAACTTGCTTAGACAAACCCTGGTACAAAAAAAATCAGTTTTTTTGGTCGCAAAATTGCCAAAAAATCGGTTATCGATCGGCACTAAAGAGATATTGATAACCGATAATAGGTTGGGGAAAAAATCGATGGAAAATTGATAAAATTGTCGAAATATCGGGGACATATTGGAAATTTACATCATTTCGACATCATGACCCAAGGAACACCTGCTTGGCAGCGGTTTTCAAAAAATCGATGAGTACCGATATATAGGCTATTTTTGCCAAGATTTTCACTTGTTTTTGATCTGGCAATTAGGATTCGATGGCATTTTAAATGAATCCAATGACTATATATTTTTTTATCCAAGCAGTTTAGGATTTTAATTTTGAAGAACGATCTATGGTTAGAATGATTTCAATGAATATATGAAAATGATCGGCGGTGAGATTTGAAAATAAAATAAAATCAACGGTTAGAAATGAAAATGCAATGGTTTTTGACAATGCATTGGCTTATTTTGACCGAAAAATTATATATAAATCTGGCATTCTGTTCGTCTGATCTTACATTCTGGCTTCGTCACACGTCCAAATTAATTTCAGATTTCCATTCTCGAATTTTTTAACAATTCAACTTGATCCAAATATTTTGAAGATCTTTGTGAATTAAGGTATGTTTCTTGTTTCATTAATTTTGTTTTTATACGTATTTTATTTTTAAATGTATCTTAGTTGTTTTTATTTTAGTGTTGAGTGTTTTATAATAAATATTTTTATATTATAGTTTTTATTTTAGTTTTAATTTGATAATAATAAATTAAGTTAGATATAATGTTTGAAACTTGAATCTTCTTAATTGAATATATTAATAATATTATTTTTAGTTCATAATATTACTAACTATTAATATAATTTTTAGTTAATTAGGTATATTAGTTATTTTACTACACAATCTTATTTTAGTTGTATAATGTTTTGAAACATTTTATATAAATGCTTATTTTAGAAATTTGAAACATATTATTTACATGCATATTTTATTTTAATGTATCTTAGTTTTATTTTGGTGTTAGTAGTTTATAATAAATATTTTTATACTATAGTTTTTCTATTTTAGTTTAATTTGATAATATAATTTTTAGTTAATTAATTATATTTAGTTATTTGTAGTTAATAGTTATTTTAATTATATTAGTTATTTTGAGGTTATATAATGAGCACCAGACTTAGTAAATAATTAAATGTGAAATTTAAGATATTTGTAGTTAGATATCTTACTAATATTATTTTAGTTCATAATATTATAACTAATATAATTTTTAGTTAATTAATTATATTAGTTATTTACTATAATCTTTTAATTATATAATGTTTGAAACATTTTTTATGCTATAATCTTATTTTAGTACTTTGAAACATATTACCCCACATGCATATTTATTTCCGTATTATTTAGTTTTATTTTGGTTTAATTTGATAATAATAAAATTAAGTTAGATATAATGTTTGAAACTTAGATATTAAACATCCTACTATTTAGTAATTTGAAACATATTACCTACATTAAATTTTAGTTATATAATGTTTGAAACTTAAGATCTTAGACATATTTAAATATTGAAATTTTAGATCTTCATAAGATATCTTAATGATATTGTTTTTTAGTTCATAATATTACTAACTAATATAATTTTTAGTTAATTAATTATATTAGAACACAATCTTAGACATAATTTTAAACAGCTATAATTATTTCATGTTAGATAATAATATTAAATAACATAGATATCATAATATTAAATTATTATATTGACATCATGTTAGTTTAAAGTTTAAATTAAGCTAGATACCACGTTAGAAACTTAGATCTTACTTTTATGTTAAATTACATTTATATAAATATTTATTATAATGATATCATATACAAAGATCACATTGATTCAAATTTCATTTCAATGAAATCACATGTGTTTATAGGATGGCTAGTGGGTGGGATGAGATCCTGCATGGAGGGCGGTACCTTTGGAGGGCGTAAAAGCGAACTTGATTTGTGATGTGTGGTTTAAAGCGTAAAGTGGTGGAATTACTGGCTTGAGTTCATAAATATGGGTTACGTTCGAATCTTAGGGTGGCTAGGAAATGTGTCGGAGTAAAGCAATGGAAAGCGACTTTTCAAAGCAGAGAGAGTAAATCAAAGAAAAAAGCAGAATTTGATATGGAAGGCGGTCGGATTTGAATTAAGAGCCTGATGGGAGGAAAACATCACACTCTCATAGATGATGATGATGGGGAGGGTGATGAGGATGTATATGTATCAGGAAGTTGACGCGTGCCAGATGAGTGAGATGAATATCGAAGCGATGCGTCGTAAAAGGCCAGTGAAGATGGGCAGAAACGAGGCGGTAGGATTTATGAGAGCAAAGAAAAATAGGTAAATTTTTATACCTAATTCATTTTTCACATAATTATCTGTAAAATAATGCATGAGTGATTTATTTTTTGCATAATTTCAATAAACGAGTCTTCCCAGCGTCAGTGATTCGTGAGACGTATACAAGATCCGCAAAAAGTGTTACGGCGTTCGGGCAAAATGCGCGCCAGTAGCACCATCATTGCTTACTAAGTGTTAGAACACAAAGAAAGCAAAAAAACCTAAAAATATGTTCAAAGGTGGTTTGTCGAGAAACAATGGGATGATTAATTAGCGAGTTCTTCATATATGAAAGTGTTCTCGAAAGCGGGGACTAGCACCATTTTAAGAACATGATTTTGGTGCACAACAAAGCAGTTGCTCCCAATTGTATAATATGTTTTTAATAATGACATTATTATCTCCATATAAAATATGTTTTAATAGCAAGGAACTCCTTGAATTTATTATATAGGGATGGGCGTAGTGCAATACCATATGAAATCAAAAGCAGTACTTGGAAATGGGTATAAGGCGTGAAAGCTTATGTTTAACATCTGAAAGGGAGAGTAGGGGAGACATATGAATGCATCTGAGTGCCCAGTAATGTGATGGATGGATAAAACACATTAAATTGAAAGCGTAATTAGAATTTTATTGGTATGTTGAAGCACAATTTTCCTCAAATGGAACGTGTGTCGAGGATAAGATTAAAGAAAACAAATACATATATGGTTTGTTGAAGGACGTTATCAAGGAAGTTGGAGAAGAAAATGTGGTGCAAATTGTTATAGATAATGGATCAGCATTTGTGAAAGCGGGAAAGTTGTTAATGAAGAAATACGAAGTTGTATTGGACTCAGTATTAAAATTTTCTTTGCATTGATTTAATGTTTGAGCATTTAGTAAAAGGATAATTATTCTTTCCAGTTGATACGAGAATGGTCGAAAGATAACCTTCATTTATAATCATGGTTGGTTGCTTGCAATGCGGCAATTACGTGATGGAGATATAGTGCGTCTTGGAAGCGAGCAAGATTTGCAACGAAGCTATATTTGTACTTTGGGCAGTCTTCCTAAAAATAGGGTTGATTTGAAGAAATTAACATTGGTAATGAATGGACATCTCTCATGACTTGGCCACAGGACAGAAGTTGGACATGAGGTTGAAGACTCGTGTTTGATCAGTGATATTGGGAAGGTGGAAGCTAGTGTCCATCTATGAGGCACTATACATAGTGCCCGCATTTGTTGGTCAGAGGTGATCTGACCATGCCATTTGTTTTACGAGTTGATTCGATTTGATGAAGAGGCAAATTTAAGATCAACTCAAACTAAAGTGGTGAAACTCATATCACACTTCCTTGAGATAGTGGGATAAGCCCTTAGCATCATCTTATTAACTGGAGTAACTAATTGCAAACCTATTCTCTTCGCCCGATATTAAAGAACAATAAATAGTATGTTTAGCATTATTATCGCATGCTTTAATTTCTCAATAACTGTGCGACATACTATCTAGTCAAAATTTGTACATAGACTTGGATTTGGTTGTAACCTGAGTTACTTCAAAAGTACATTCATGACGTTTTCTAAATTAGATCTAATGCTAAAGGCCTTTGTAATTTTGGAAATGAGGAAGTAAAAATTAATAGTTTCTAATTTTAATTAATTGATTCAATTTATTCGATTGATTTTTAATTTTAGATTTTGACATTTTGAGCTTATATCTTATTCCGTGATGCAAAAAGGGGATTTAGTGATCGAGGCGACAGTAGCGTCGAGATAAAAATTGGTTCATAGTGAGTCGTTAGTTCTCATTATAAGTAAATTTTATAACTATTTTATTATTATATATTGAATATAAGTAATTTTTATTGCAGTGAATGTTGGTTTTGTATGGAAATCATGCTCCAACATTAAGGAGTTTTGACATAAAGGTTCTTTCCCAGGCCCATCATCTTCGAACTGTGAAAGAAATTGGAGCACGTTGCTCTAATTCATGCGAACAAAGAAATCGACTTGCTTATCTGAAACCGACAATTGGATTTTTGTTGTTACAACATGAAACTAAAGATCCGTGATATGGAGGCAGAGACCGATAAAGTTGCCGAAAATAATTTTCTCAATTTACTTGAAATTTCAGCTGAGTTTGGTGAAGAAGATGAGAATCAACTATTTCAATGGGTTAGACCTCTCCATTTAGATGATGAAGATGGAAATCCTAATCCACGAATTGTTGTGCATGTTTGAGAAGTAGGTGTTAATGTTGAACCGGTTTTATCTGAAAAAGTTCATAGTGAAAGTATTAGTCAAGACACGAGGGACTCATTTCAACCCGTTGTTACTTCTCGACCCTCTTTTGATTCAAGTGTTGAACATAGTAGTAGACCAAGTTTTGTTGGTACTTGTATTACAGGTTATGATGGCTCGAGAGGAGGAGGGGGACCAATGGTGGTAGTGATGCGGAAATGATGGTGGGGATATTACGGATCCTGACAGAGAGTCAGTATCCATTGAGCCCGGTGCTTAGATGAAGATGATTTCACATATGCTTCTGTGAGATGAGGAGCCACGGGTCTGGGAGGCGGTCGGTGTGGAGTCATTGGAAGCCATCTGAGGAAGACAACGAAGGATGACGCCATACAATGAGGTTCGTTCCGAGTCAGGTTTTGAGTCCATAGTATTGGAACTCAATTCGGTGATCATCGAATGAGGCAACATATTTCCTCGCTTATCCTGATGAGTTATGGTTAGCTTTCGGCTTCACATCCTTAGGGTTACATTGGTGAAGAATATGGAATGGTTAACTATCCTCATGATCCCACAAATGCCATTCAAATTCCATATCAAATGCGAAGGATTTAAACGGCGTGTGGAGTTAACCGAATTTCCTATCTCTGAAGGGTTGTGGGTAGAGTCCATAGCAGTTATGCATGGCATGTTCGAAGTTACAATCAATATTATCGGAACACTATGTCATAGTATGAATATTGTCTTAATCAAGATGAGATCCCTTCGTCAAATATTGATAATAATGGAGCCATCGGTATTCGTTTGGTTTTAAATGACTATTAATGTAATTTCTCGATAGAATTATAATGAATATCGTCTTCAACAAATTGTATATTTGCTTATTTATTTCTTTTTATAGTTAAACAAAGTATTTATGAATTTCAAAAGTATTTTGTTAATTTTTGCTTCTGAATAGTTTTTGTCAAAATATCCATCGATATTTACCAATGGCTGATATATGGTAAAATCCAAGTACCGATATATCCGTAATTACCGATATTTTGTTCCTTGGACAAACCATGTGCCTTGTTTTCATCCTTCTCCACTTTGTACTGTGCAACGTGTTTCTTGTTTTTTGTACCTGCATGTTTCTTTTCCCTAATTAATCGTTAATTTCCTTTATAGTTTTGCATGGAAATAAGAGTGATGTACCAAAAAAAATTTTCTTTTAGATTATCAAATTAATATATGTTCCAAAATAATACTCAAACTAGTGTCTTCTTACCATATCCCAAAATTGTAATTGGTGATTACCGTTTTAACTTTTTTAAAATATTTAAAACCAATAGCTAGCGACTTGATTTTGAAGCAAAAGTTAAAATCGTAATTTAACTTCAGAAAAATATTGATTTTAATCATGAAGAAGGAAGTGAGGAAGGTTTAAAAAAATTTCAAATCGTAATCACGAACCACGATTTTAACTTTAAATCTAAAATTATACTCACCAACTATGATTTTAACTGTTTTAAAAAATTTAAAACCGTGATCGCTAAAGTATTATTTTGGTGACATGGCAATGAGACTTAGTTTGGACATTGTTTTCAAACTAGTATTATTTTGGGAATTCTTTTCTAAAAAAAAATTATTTTAGAACAAAGTTCTGAAAATAAACCCTGCTCCGTTGCAAGATTCATTCTCATCATGACGTCAAACATGTGTTGCAACATTTGTGTTATTTGATCGACTTGGTGTATTGATAAGTGTTTTAAACCACTCCTTTTCGATTCGATTCAATGCTTTGAACCGCACACCTGTTAGCCTACGAAATCAGATAAATCGGATTACTTAGACAAAATCGAACGATCGATTCAACTCTTTTAGCAAAATAAGCGGCCATAAGCCTACCACTTATATATGTGTGTGTGTGTGTGTGTGTGTGCGTGTGCGCGGAAGCCATACAGATACAAAGAAAATATATTTTGAATGATTTAAAAAAATATGTTTCGTATATCAATATCAACCAAATGAAATAAAATAAACCATGATAATTTTTAGAATGCGCACCCCTATCTTAGCTTTTCTATTGACTTGAACTCCACAGGAATCTTTAAAAATACAAATCCTCTTCCCCCGGTCTTTCTCAGTGTTCTCCGATATTGAACATTAATGAGTAGACATCTTTCAGGTTCATGAGAATTCACACAACTATTCGTACATCCAAAAAAATTGTTGTCTCTTGGATTCTCAGAATCATCGGATCGTCGAGTATTAACTAGTGACGAGGGCCTTATGAAAACAAACGAGGAACCGACGGTGTCTTTGCCGCCTAGATGTAAGTCGGACGGAGAGCTAGGGAGAGTCGATACCAGTTTTTCGGTAGGGTCCTCTGCCACATACATTTGCGATTCCTTCCTTATTTATGAAGGAGAAGGATGGTCAACTTTTATGGAAAGTGGGTGATTGGTTTGCGAAATGGAAAGGGGCGCAGTTGCACGTCATGGCTGTTCTTCCTTTGAATCTTGAGTTAATAAGATCTTGCGCCTTAGAATCATTTGATCATCCCCCAGGCGATTCACGTGCGTGATTCATGGGAGGATGTGTTTTCGAGTTGCGAGGGTGATGAGTCCAAAAACTCAATTGATTTTTAATCCATTTTTCTTAGCATTTTACAAGATAAATGTTGATTCATATGCAGAAATGTGGATATTTTACTCAAATTTAATTTTTGCGAAAATGCGTGACGAAAATCCGTAACGAGAAGAGATCGACTAATGAGAAATGAAGTCACAAATGAAAATCGGAGTTGCGACAGGAAGCTCATTTGTTCAGTCAATTCCAAGTCACGACATCACCAAGATCAATCTTTAGGAAGAAATAGAAGACCTTAACAAGCAAAGTCGTGACTTGAAGTTGAGCTTGCGTAGGAATGACCAAGCGACAAATGAAAGGGTTGGAGCAAAGAGGAAGTGTGGTTGAGACTAAAGGAATTAGTCAAGGTAGATGAATCTTTGGTCGTGACGCACGGCGGCCGATGTCGTGGCCGGTGAAGACAATTGGTCAGCGACGTCAATATAAGGTCCTGACACTGGATCAAGTAAATGAAGCCTTGAGGAAAGGTCTACACCGTAAAATGGGGGTTGCAACTGGTTTTTAAATGAAGGGCTCCATTGAAGTCGCGACGTGCGATTGAGGTGCGACATGAAAGCGAGGAAATGGAATACTCCAACGAGAGAGATTGGAAGTTGCAACTAATCTAAGAGTTGAAGAACAAAGGAAGTCGCGGCTGGCCCGAAGCCCAAGCGAAGTCGCGCGGCGAAGTTAGACCACTTTATTAACGAGGACCCTGGCTTGATGTCGCGACCACTCATTAGTCGCGACCAACCGAAGCGAGTAGAAGAAGAAATCGGTCGCGAAAACTGCTTTTGAGCAATTGGGACTACATGCGAGCCAAAGAGCAACATGGGTCGCGACATCACCTTGAGGTCGGGACTGGAATAGAAAGGTTGGAAGGAGGAAGCGTGGTTGCGATAAAGGGTGAGGTTCTTGTTAGAAAGGGAATGAACATCAAAGAAGTCGCGACCGGAAAAGGAAGTCACAACTGGGAACATAGGCGGGTTGAAATAGAAATATAGTTATGGCCTAAGGCTAGGTCGGCGTGCGGCGCAACGGAAGAGGGAGTCGACTCAAAGGCGAGGTTGTGACTGGAATGCGAAGAAGGGAAGAACCAGTAAGTCGCGGCGTGAGCGTAGAGTGGAACATATCAACTCTTGAGAACCACTGAGCCAACAAGGTCGCGACCACAAACGATGTCGCGACCATTAATCCAAGCAGCTGCAAGGAACTACAGTCGCAGCAGGAGTAACAAGGTGCAAGCTGAGCGAGCGAGCAAAGGGAAATCCGGACACCCGGCTTGAGTGTGACCTAGGATAATAAACTAGGCTTTAACTTTGGGAATTCACTGAAGCTTTTTGCATTAGGCCCATTTTCTTTTGACAGTTATAAATAGACAGTGTTAGAATAGTAAAGTAGCTTCCATCTTCACTACCCAGAAGAGAGGCAGGAACTCAGTGTATAGCTTAGGTAAATTTTATTTTTCTTTTTAATTTTTTTATTTTTTCTTTCTTCTTGAATTCTAATGCGGATCTAAATCTATGGTATGCGGCTTAGTGGAGAGCACACAGTTTCTATTTCTGTTATTTTCTTCTTAAAATTACTACCTGAAAATTTATGAAATCTAGACAAATTTCTGGAATTCATTTCTTCTCAGATTCATTGCGATTACAGTGGATGTAATGTGATCGATACTCCATTTCATTAATTGTAATCACACGGTAATTAGAGCAGCGACTCTCTTTGGATTTGATTTACAATTAGTTACAGTCTTTTCTGCAAAAATATGGAGAAAATTATTTAGGGTTTGGATTTACTTACTTGGTGTCGTTTTTGAATCGATAAGTTCCCAATGGTAGTACCGAATACCAGCTGAGGGAATGTATCTTAACACGATTTCGGGATCATACTGCGTGACACGAGAGATAAATTCTGAGAGGCTGAGAGCATTCTCTTATGGGTATGTTAGACTACCATTGATTAGCCTCTTGAGCTCACGAAGTTCATTTTGATCGATACTTGTTCGCTCGTAATTGAAGTTGGAGGAGCATTTAACAATATAAACAATCGAGAGAGTTCACCTCCCGATCTAAAGAAGTTCCGGAGCCATGTGTTAGAGTTTGAGATCTAATCAAGGAAAGGATGAATCAATAGATTTGAAGGATGAGCCACCAATTAAGTGGTAGAACTTTTGCAAAAATCACGAGAAGGAAGCGAAAGATACGCGATAAATCAAAGATGGATATGGTATTGAAAGAAATACCCGGATCTTTTTATGACGGAAGCGGACACAAAGTAAGCTGATTCGATCTTGATTTGAGAAACAGAACTTCCTAACAGTGAATGTGGAAATCCAAAACAACATTTAGGCAAATTCTAGGCAAATCCGGATCCATCAATCTATTAAACTGATGTACTTTCATGCGAGGAATTGACATTTCATTGTAATTCATTAATAGTTTTTCGTTTCTCACGAGGAGCAGTTAGATCAATATTTAGTTCTTTATAATTTTAGTTGATTTCATGTATTCAATTTCTATTTTTAGTTAATAGTCTAGGATCTATTATTTGTTTAGATAAACTTTCATTATAAATCTTTTTTAGTCGAATAGGCATACAGAACCGGTAGTTGGGGTAATTGATTTCTAATTCTTGTCAATCTACGTAGAATGATACGGACATTCGAGATTTTACTACTTGTATGACGCTGTGCACTTGCGGTGTCATAGGTAAACCAATTTTAAAATCCTAAGCATCAAGACAGAATTATTTAATTAAGTAAATTTATCCAAAGTCACATGGATGCAAGAGAAGTGTAAGGCTCTTGTAACTATGTGAATTTTAAAATCCGCTTTCTCATTGCAGTCCCTAGGGTTGTGTTCGAGCTTCCAAGTGCGCCCGGCGTTGTAACAGATCGTACTTTGCCGTCGGGGCCTTGCGGCTCACATACGCGGTTGCCTTCCACCTAGCGGGAATCACTTTGAATTAGAGTTGTCGGGCGACACGATGGTTGCCAGGTTCAATTCCCGGCTAGGATGGCCTCATACACGATTTTGTTGTTGGAGTATTTTGGGCCGACAGTTACTGTGAGATCTTTTCCCACAGATCGGAGATTTAAGTTTCAAACCAATGCCAGCTCCGGTTTTCCGAGATGCCCCGTCTACATTAAGGGTCCACCAATTCAAGTTGTCCACGCTCATTCCGGATTGGGGGATCTCTGCTAGAAAATCTACCATAGCTTTGTCCTTTGTGGCGATCTTGGCTTATGCGGAATATCCAGGTGGCTCGACTCGATTGCCCACTAGGGCCATCCTCTCGAGCGAGTCGGGCTTGTGAATGGTGCTCGAGAAGAGGTCGAGTTAGCGCAATGATGGGATTGTGCTTGGAAGTATAGTGAGCTTCTTAGTTGTAGCTTGGGAGGGTTAATACACGAGCACTTTGCTCGGTGGTACATGTATCCCGAGTCTTTGCGTCGGTAGGACAGCGGGCCGAAAAATCTTGGCCTCTGCTTTCTATTCTCATCTTCCTTGAACAAGGCAGCACTCACTGAGACATCTAAAACTGCCAAGTATACAAAGAGTGTTTCGTTGGCTTTAGCGTAGCAAGAGTGAAGGTTACAACGAGATCTTTGTTTAATCGTTGTGAGCTTTATCACATTCCTCATTCATCAGGCTGTTTGGCCCCCTTGAGGGTGACAAAGAATAGCTATAGATGGTCACGTAATCCCGAGAGATGAGGCAGCCTAAGGCGACGATCGGCTTGATCATTGTACCCTTTTCTAGAAGCGGGAGTCGGGGACTCCAAAATAGCTTTAAGCTAAGTGGGCTTGGCTTCTATCCCCCTTTGAGTTACCATAAAACCAAGAATCAGCCCGCACTGACTCCGAAGGCTCACTTTGAGGGATTGAGCTTCATGTCGTACGCCCTTAGGGTTCAAGAAGCCTCTTGCGGGTGTTCAACATAGTGCAGCGTTCATGGACTTGACCCGTATATCATTAATGTAAACCTCCATGTTTTCCTAGTAGCGACCTAAACATCTTGGTCACTGGCTTACTACGTCACGTTGCCCACATCATTCTTTAAGCCAAAGCGGCATCACATTTGAATTGCCCAGGGAGACAACCCATGCGGGGTGATGAATGTTGTTTTTCGCGTCTAAGCGGAAACGCTGAATGTTGATGATATCTCGAAGCGTGTCAAGGCAATGACATCCATGCGACGTGGCGTCGACAATTTAGTCAATCGAGGTAAAGGAAGTTGTCTTTCGCATGCCCCCTCATTGAGATCTGTGTAGTCACACACACTCTTCATTTCTTTGCCTTTTTAGATTACCACCCATTTTCTAACTTCATTAAAATTGCTTTATCTCCTGATGAATCCACCTTTTAAAAGGTATCATATGCTTGAATAACCTAATGGCGAATAAGACAGACTTGCCTCATATGCTGAGTGCAGTTGAAGGGATGACATTCAGTTTGTGAGAGGCATGCACAAGGTTAATGCTAACCATGTCCGAGTGAGTCCATGCGAATACATCAATATTACGGAGTAGAACTCTTTACGTATTTGTTCCTTATGAGAGGCTACGGATAAGAGGGAACTAACATATGTGGATTTATCCGGCCCGTATAAGAATATTGATTCGGAGGTCTCGACGATCGCTCCTGTCCTCCACCTTTGGCAGGCGGTGAGGGTGTAATTCTTATTAAGTGCAGGTGCGGGAGCCCGGGTTGCGGTGCTGTTTTTCTCACGCTCTTGTCTTGACAGGTTGGTGGCCCCTTAGAGCTCTGGGTTGGCTGCTCGGGAGGTTAATTGCCCGGTGCTTGGTTGGGTGGTGATCTGTTTGATGGTAGGTCGAGGGCCTGACTTTCTTCGCATGAAGGCTGGGGCTCGACTGACAATGGATATAGAGCCAGTCCTCGACAATTGAAAATAAGACTGCTTTGCCTTCTAGGCCTGCCTTGACGGGGAGAGTAATGTCGCTCATAGTTACTATGGTTGCCCCATTAAACCCGGACAAGATTCTGCCATCTAAACTCAGCCTGTTAAAAGAGATTTTCATTTGCTTGAAGGCGGGTTTGTTGTAATAGATCGATTCTTGTTGCTAGAGTCGAGCTAATTACTACGTGCTGTCAGGAAATCGTTAATACATAAAGTAAGTCACGAGTGCACATTGTGGTCTTGAATGTAATGACCACAGGCCAGTTAACAAGGGGAGAGAAAGGATATAAGGCCGTCAATTGTTTGGATTGCTCTGTTTCTCTGGAATGGATGGTATTCACCGGGCTCGGGTTGTAGCCACTTATATGACCTCCTTTTTAGGCGCTTATCTCGCGTATTGGTCGTCGGCCAGAGACATGATGTGTAGCTTATGGTGGGCCTGGAGTTCGGTGGGAGCTATGCGTGGGCTGCCTTTATTCTTTCAGCCAGCGAGGCGACCTCGGCTCCTACTTGACGATCTCCCCCGAACATATCTCCACGGGGTAACCGTGCGATTAACCTCACGAAAATTTCAGGCTTAGACATCGGTTGGTCTCATGCCAATGGTCCTTGTGGTAATCAAATCTCGAGGAAGCGGATTTGCGCTATGCGGGATGCGTTTGAATTGGTGTGGGCGATTGAAGTGAGGTGATCAGGCCAAGAGAAGGAGATTTGTCGTAGAGAGATGTTCGAAGGAGATTAAACTACGGGGTTCCCTGCACTCTTTGGCCCGATGTAGGGATCATTTTTGTTCTTGATCGACTCCCCTATTATTCGGGTTGTCTCTTAGTGGTCGACTTCTTTGCTTTGACCTTCATGATCATCCGCGGTTTATGAGTACCTTGGGATATCCTCCGGCGTTGAATATTTATACGCACATTATGTACAATTCCTCAGTTGTGCGACGAGATCCGAGAGGCAACGAGTGAAAAGAAGTAGGGTGAGTGGCTCAAGCTCCTTCGAAGTGGAGGGACGCATCCATACTGTAGGAATCAATCTGTTGGACAGCCAGTCCAAATCTTCTAGTGAAATCGCGGATGGATTAAAGTGCGTCACTAGAAGATGGTTTGCGAAGGCGATATTTCCCTTATGTCAAATTGAGCACAGATACTGGGAAACAAATGCAGCCCACAACTCACTGAACGAGTTGATAGATCTCCGTGGGAGTTTGTGGAACTAAGCCAGGGCGAGCCCCTTCAAGCTGGTTGGGAACACTTTACATAGTAAGATGTCGTTTCCCGCATTAAGTATCATTACCTGGTTGAAATGCAACATGCTGATTATATGGATCGGAACCATCGTACATGGAAAAAGATGATATGACGAACCACGGGAGCGGTTGGTAGCTTCGAGATGTGCGGCCTAGCGGGGAGGGATAACATGTCTTCGGGGCCTGGGCGGTGGTAGATGTAAGCATGTCTTTGGCGGAGTCACGGCCTCGAAGGTAGGATACATGAAAGGAAGTGGTGGTGCCTTTCGCCTTCTACGCCACGTGGAGCGCGTTTTGGGGGCACCGCGGTGTCGTCGCTCTCTACTGATTTTTCTTTGTACTTGGCCATGCATGCCACTGACGGAACGGTTGGAATGGCGCGGGGGCCTCTTTTTTTATTCAGCCTCCACGTTGTTCTTTAGGGGTGAAAGATTAGGTAGCGGATAGCTACCAGAGGATAACTCATCGTCCGCTGTTGCACTTTGTCAATGTCGGCTCGGCGGATGGGCTCTTGCCTACATTACATTTGGCCGGAGGAATTACAAGATGCTTCTCCCTCGTGCATTTTTTTGCCGGATCTATTCCAAATAATGAGCACGCATGCGATCGTTCTGCTAGCTGGGGCGGTCAGCGCGGTCTAATTCGCGGCTAAGGGGTATCCCCGAATCGGCAAAATTTATACCTATTCTCCCTGCTTGTTGTAGCATTGCTCTTTGTGATATAGTATTTCTGGGATCATCGCGGGGATGGGTTTCTTTCATGTAGTAGTTGATAGTGAAGTTTAAACTACTGAATTCATTTTGGATTTGGGGTTTGGTTAAAAGAGTGGTGTGTAATGGTTGAAAATTGGAAATAACGTGAAGTAAGGAAGTATGAAGGAATCCTTGGATGTATCAGAATCTTTGGGTTTGGGTTCTAAAGGTAAATGAGGGGTTCTCGGGCCCTTTTCCTCGCGTTGGGGAGGATGACCTGTAGTCATATCCCAAACCAGACCTTCATTTAGTTATAAAAACTAATCGTTAATAATTATACTTTGAAAAATGGCATTCACTGAGCATTAATGGTGTGTCCCGGTAAGCGTATCCTCCGATAGCCCACGCACCCGTGATTAATAAATGGTAACCTCACAGAATCTCGGTTGATCCCCAGAAATAAGCATCCCACCGAACCTAAAGATTGCAAATCACACGGATCATTCAAGGTGCATCGAGAGGAGATTTAAACCTAGGGTTAAGGGAGACACGAAATGTTGAAAGTGAATACCTATGAAAATGAAACCTCGGTTACCTTAGATCCATTGCCCAGTAGCCTTCCACTCCAAGGAAGGAAGGGATTTAGCCGCTCATCCTCTGAGTTGTCATCCTCAAAGGGTGTTTGGTTGGTGAGAAAATGAGAGAAAGTGAGAGAAAATGAAAAGAAGCGGGAATTCACAAGCTTTACTTATTTAAAAAATCTTATTAATGATCCCCCTCGGTCTTACAAAATGAGAACCAACGGGTTAACTATTATAGGAATGAAATAGGAAGAAATAAAAAAGTCAAAAAGTGATAAACCGGGTGAAGTCATGGTGGGAAAAATTCGTAGCCCTCTGCTTCTGCAATTTTGCTTTTCTCCTTCTAGTTTCTGATCTTCAGCTCTAAGTTCAACTTGAATTCTTCGCGAATGAGCCGCCACTTTAACTTTAGCGCCAATGGCTTGTGAAAACTAAAAAATTTGCCATAAAAATGCGATCAGTAGTATAGCTAAGACCTTGACATGCCAACCAGGGTTAATTAGAGTGATTATTATGTAAAGTCCTCAGAAACTGTAATAAGCGTGTGTAAAATACTTTACTTGGGTGATAATCACTCCCCAGGCAAACACATTGATAGTCCCTTAGCAATGAAGGACAGAAAGCGAAACAAAACAAGATCGATATTTATGTTCACAAAAATGATGTTTCAAATATGTTGTAATAATGCGCAACCATCGTAAAGTCACCAAAATCACACTCCAACACTATTTTAGGAAGGCGTAGTGATATGCAAAATCAAGTATCGAGAGTTTCACTTCGAAAACAAATAAAACTTCCACCAAAACTGAAGTGTTGAGGTTGATTAGTTTTCAATGACAGAACTACCAAACACCTCTCTGACTGCTAATGCTAAACCTAGTGACCCCAACCAACCTCAATGAATTCCAGGGACCCTCTTATTCACAACTCTTTTTTGCATTGTAAGGGTGCAATGATGAGGAATCGATTTCCGCAGAGCGTCCATTATGAGCGGGGATCCACGATGACTCCCGACCAATTAAGGTTTGAGGCGGAAAGACAAGTCATAAGGATTTTCAACCACTAACTCTTGAGGAGTTTTACCAGGAACTTCTAATGTGTTGAGACTCCAGACCTCTGACTTGCACAAACTCTGCTTTATTCACCGTACTTAACCAAACATAAAGTGGTGGCTCCCGACCCGGTTGGCTTAGGGCACGAGGCTTCCAAAGACTTTCTCCATTATACCCTCGGGCCAGTGCTGATTTTTCAAGGCAAAGCATCCGCAATTTTCTTTTTTTTTTCTTCTTTTTCTTTTTTTTTTTTCTTTTGGGAAGACTCATTGGTCTTCTACATTAAGAGTCTAACTATTAAAGATGGTTAAAAATCTTGGCTAGGGCTTTTGCAGGGCTTAGAAGGAAGGGTAGTTTTTCAGCTTATCATTGAAACCTAATGTGAATGGTGTGTGGTTAGTTCAAGGTGGAAGAAAAAGGTTGAAAACAATAGGAATTTCAATTGGTCATCATTTCACGATTAGGCATGCTTGCCCATCTAACATCAACGAATTGAAAGCGATATTTCAACTTCTCTTATTATAAATTTGGGCATTACAAACAAAATGGTTGCAATTGAAATGTAAACTATAAAGCTTTATAATATGTATTGAAATTAAGGACATATCTAAATATCATATATTTTTCTAGCATAAAAACCTTGCGTGAGTCATTGAACTGCATCAAAATAACTGACAAAAACATAATATAAAGCCAGCCCATTCACTAACTCTCCACGACCGAACATCGCATTGTCCTCGATGGGGCTCGATTTGGAAAGTTAAGGAAGGGAGTGCACCTCCTGAGTGGTGATGCGCGTGAACAGGAATGTGGGGCTCATCACGGGTAGAATTTGAAGCAGCGTTTGTGATGAGGCCCCGGAGGAGGGGCGGTGGGGAAGGAAATTTATTCTTCTTTGCTACTCTGAAAATCTGTGGAAGGCACGTAGGAGGAGGCTTGGTGGCGGGTCTTGTGGCTGTGGTGGATGTGCTAGAGAGGCATGGGCAGGTACTGATGGACTAGGAGAGATATGAGGCAAGCCCAGTGGCTGCGAGATCTACATGAGGATGGCATTGTTACGGCAATCTTGCCTTGAGTGCGTGCCATCCTCTTGGCAGCGACATGGGGAAGTGGTGAAGATCTTTGAGTGGTTTGCAAAATTACGATTGCCGATCATAATGACCGGAAAATCATGGGGAGAGCCAGATAAGTCTCCATGGGTGATCTTTGAGAAATCTTGAGCCAAGCGAGTCTGAGGGCCGGAGGCATTGGAGGAGAAGATGATGTGGCCCGGGTGGGTCGGTGGCAATCAGTGTGGGTCTTTGGAATGTGGGGCTCCTCGTGGGAGCTGCTGAATCTCTCTGGCGAACAAAGACTACGGGGTGCACACAGTCCCTCTTTGCTGAACCTCTCTTGGCGGATCATCTGGATCTGAGTGGGAGGCGGGGCGCGCTGTGGTGCCACTTCTCAAGGTGAAATGGTTGTGAAAGCTAGGCGGCGCTCACGTGGGGTTCGGTCGGAAAGCAGGCATGCAACACGAGGAAAGCGGCCTCGGAAACATGAGAGGGATGGTCTCGGCTCATTTGAGGATTCTTGAAGTGAATCTTTTTCACTCAAAGTGGAAAGAATGATCATGATTGGTCTGCGAGGGGCTGATCCGCCAAACCCTCGGAAATACGATAGAGGCACCCAGTAGCGGCTCTGCGTCTACGCACGAATCTTGCGGAAACAAGTTTGACCACGATGCATTGGTCGATCGATAAATCCTTAGTGGGAGGCTGCGATCTTTGAACATAATGGGCCAGGTTGATGTGTGTCTTTGGGAAAGGATGCGGGACCATGCTACAGGTGAGGGATGGGGCCCCTTGCACATTGCTCGACTAAGTTGGCTAGAATGACAGGAAGATTGAATGTGGCGGTTATGTTAGTGGCCCGAAGTATACCTTCACGGCCGTCGATAGAGAAATGCAGGGCTGTAGGATTGGGATCTCTCTTGGAAGTCATGGTCTGATAGAATTCGATGACTACCCACAGATAGAAGAACCTGCGCGGAGTCATGAAGGGCTCCAAGGAATAAACTACCTGAGAACCTGCCAGATGCCCGAAGCTCGGGAAGGCGTGTGGCACGGAATGTCATAGGGTATAGTTGTGCAGATGCTTTACCCTTGTAGTCTGAATTACCTAGTGTGACCCCTTGTGGGGAAAGAGGTCTTACGATGATGGAGCGAGGGAATGGTCCACGAGGACTGCAGTAGGCCACAGGTAGGTTAAGATTGAGGTTCTAGGGGCGTAATTTGGAGGAGGGGATTCACGGGCTGAGTCACGGGCTCTGGAGTTGGGGCCTCCGGGTTGGCCTTGGATGCAGAGGGGAAGGAGGAATGGTCCTTTTCCTCTTCTAATATCGACCACGGGAAGGAGGGAGGCGGGGTAGCTGGGACACTTAGGCTGAGCGTGGCGTAACAACAGCAGTGTGGAAAGCAGGCGAGTGCGGCGAGTGGGGAAGAGGCCACTCACCCAGGGAGTGCGAAGGAGGACCTTTGTCCACCTCTGAGTTTAGCCATTCGGGGGAAATGGGTGAGAGGGCTGGAGAAGATGGGAAGGGTTTTCCCATAGGGGAGGGAGTTTACGGAGAGGAGAAATGGATGAATGGGTATGCACATGAAGGGGGTTAGTATCTGTAGGGGAATGGGGAAGGTGAAGAGATTAGAGATATTTAGTATCCTAAATGGGCATAAACTTCCTAGGTCTTGTTAATGGGGAAGAATTGAATGAAGTTCATTTGGAACCCCGAAAAGTTAGACGAAGGGGCACTGACGTAGTGGCGGGGCATCGAGAGTTTCCTGACCACTGCGTGAAAATTTGCGGGAGACTCACGAAAGTCGCGACCCTTGCGAAATTGGGGCCTACAGGCACCGCAAAACTTAACTAAGGATCAACATTTACGCAAAAAACAAAACATAACATTAATGAGTAAAAACAGAGAAAGTGAAGCTGATCTAAATCTAGGTTTAAAAATTTAAAGAAAAACAGAGAACATATAAAATTAAAATGAAATAACCAAAATCTCATGAAGTGGCTTTTCGGTCTTTGGGAGACCAAAACCCACTCAAGCTGACTTCTTAAACTTCTGGGGGCTCAAGGAGGAGGAGTTCCTCCTTGTCTGGTATGAAGGAAACTGCATATGGCTTGAGCCTTTGGCCATTCACTTTGAATAGTCTATTGTCTTTTGAGATGAGCAATTCCACTTCTTCATTAGGGTAGACTTGATGGATAATGAAGGGACCAATCCACCTTGATTTGAGTTTGCTCGACAAGAGGTGAAGCTTGGAATCATAGAGCAACACTTGATCCCCTTTCTAGAAATTTTTTCGAGCCACCATCTGATCATGCTAATTTTTCAATCTCTCTTTTGCAATTTTTGAATTTAAGTAGGCATCATTTCACAGTTCCTCTAACTCATTGAGGTTGAGGAACCTTTTAAGGCCGGTTTTTCCCAAATCCAGGTTCAGCTTCTTGATTGCCTACCATGCCTTGTACTCTATTTCCACAGGGAGGTGGCATGCTTTGCCATAAACCAGGCGATAAGGGGGCATTCCAAGAATTATCTTGAAGGTTGTCCTGAAGGCCCATAATGAATCCAGCAGCTTGAGGGACCAGTCTTTCCTGTTAGAGTTCACCACCTTCATCAAGATAGTTTTGATTTCCCTATTTGCAATAAAACTTTGTCCCGCACTAGTGCGAGGATGGTAAAGGGTGGCTACTTTGTGTTTCACTCCATATTTAGCTAGGAGGGTTTCAAAGGGTTTGTTGCTAAAATGTGAACCCCTCATCACTAATTATGACCTTAAGTACCCCAAATCTGGAGAAGATATTCTCTTTCAAAAACTTCAGTACCACCCTATGGTCATTTGCCTTACATGGAATCGCTTCAACCATTTTTTAAGATGTAAGTCGACCCCATGAATATATGAATATTCAAAAGACATGAGAATGAATCGTAAAAATCAATGCCCCATACATCAAATAAGTCCACTACTAAGATCGGGTTCAAGGGCATCATGTGACCGGCGAAAGCTGTTCTTTGGCATCTATCGCAACCTCGACACATATTGTGAGCATAATTGTTAAAGAGGAAGGCGATAGAACCCAGATTAAAGCACTTTCATGGCGGTCTTCTGTGAAGCGAAATGACCACCACAGGCATTTTCGTGGTAGTGGCTGAGAATCCCCTATTGTTCTACATCAGGCACACATCTCCTAATGATATGGTATGCACAATGTTGAGCAAGAAATGGCTCCTCACAATAATAAGAATGGATCTTCGCAAAGTATTTCTTGTCATGCCTTCATTAAGTTGGAGATTTCCACATTGCTAAGAAACTAGCAATGTATGGGCATACTAGGGAGTACTTTCTACCAACAAATGCGGATTCCTCATGAACTCATCATGGATTGGAGGACTGTGTGTGTTGTGGGCTATGGTCACCGAGAGGTGATCCGCCATGTCATTCCTCACCCCCTTTGCCTTCTGATCTCCAGATTAAATTCCCGAGTAGGAGAACCAATCTTATAAGTCTCTGGCTTAGCATCTCAGCTCTGGTTAGTAGGTATTTCAAGGCGGAGTGGTCAGTGAAGATAACGATATCTGACCCCAGCAAGTATGCTCAAAACTTGTCTAAGGCATAGACCATTGTCAACAGTTCCTTCTCTGTGGTAGTATAATTTCTCTGAGCTTCATTGAAAGTTTTGCTTACATAATAAACCATATAGGGCTTCCCATCTTCTCTTTGCCCAAGGACTGCCCCAATGGCAAGATCACTAGCATCACACATGACCTCAAAAGGAGTCGCGCCAGGGTGCCTCACGATAGGTGTAAAGTGGGTCAAGTGAGATGCCTCAGTTCTTCGATGCTCTTCGCAAGGTTCATTCCATATAAATTCCAAGATCCTTTTCCAAAGAGTCTATAAAGGGCTTTGCAATTTTTGAAAATCTTTGATAAACCTCCTATAGAAGCCCGCATGGCCAAGGAATCAGCATCCTTCACATTTATCTAGGTGAAACTTAGCAATAAGCTCAACTTTGGCCTTATCCACTTCAATTCCTTTGTCGAGATAACATGTCCCGTGACACCTCGATTCACCATAAATGGCATTTCTCCCAATCGAGCCACCAGTTCTTTCAATGCATCTATGCAACACGCTTCAAGGTTGGCCAAGCACTCTCAAAAGTATCCCCATATATGGTGATGTTTATCCATATACACCTCCATAATGCGCTCTACCATATCACTAAAAATGTTGAGCATACACCTTCGAAAGTGGTAGGTGCATTGCAGAGGGCCAAAGGGAATACTGTGAAGCATATGTGTCAAATGGGAAAGTGCGAAGGTGGTCTTCTACCCTCTACAACACCCTATCTGAAAGTATCCGGAATACCCATCCAAGAAGCAATAGAATGGGTGTCCGAAAATTCTCTCAAGAAATTGATCAATGAAGGGCAAAGGGAAATGATCCTTTCTTGTCACTTCATTCAACCTCCTATAGTCTATGCATACCCTCCAACACGTGGGTAAGGCAAGTAGCACATCCTCTCGCTTTTCATTTTGCACGTTGGTCACCCTATTTTTCAAGGCACTAATTGAGTCGACTCACCCAGTGACTACATTAGGAAATAGGATAGAAAATGCCAAAACCGCAAAGAATTTGAGGACTTCAGCGGCACTACTTCTGCATATGTGGATTCAAATACTTTGTGGTTAGTCTTACTAGCTTAACCCTCCTACATATAAATACATGATGAGGAAAAACCATGGACTAATCCCCTTAGACAGAAATTTTCCATCCAATGGCTTGCTTACACGAGGGTGTCCGTAAGATCATTCCTTCCCCAAGCAGGCATTCAAGAATGAAGAAATCACCACCGGACATTGGTTGCCCTTTTCCAAATATGCATATTTTAACTATGCAGGAAGAGATTTGAGGCCCTATGCCGCTCCATCGGGCTACTATCCCTCGGGCCAACAAGGGAAGGATTCCTCTTTCTCCTCCACGGCCCATGGACATCACACAATTTTGGGGCATCCCGCCTCGTGCTTCTACCGGTTCCTCTATCAATTCCTCCGTAATCATCAGCTTGAGCCTGCCCACCTAAAAAATGGTGTCAATCACACAAACTTCTTCTGGATCCTCCTCCACTAGGGCATATTCTTCTTGCTTAGGTGGAAAATATTGAGTTACAGCGTCATATTCCCAAATGTCAGCTCCATAACTCCATTTCGGTAATTAATGATTGCATTGGAGGTAGCCAAGAATGGCCTCCCAAGGATGATGAGTACATAGTTAGCTCCCATAGCAACCGGTTCAGTGTCAAGGACAACGAAGTCCACTGGGTAGTAGAATTTATCCACCTACACTAAGACATCTTCATCAAGGTTCGGGGAATTTTCAATTCAACCTGTCTCGCTTAAAGATAGGTTATGGTGGTAGGGTTTAATTCCTCCACCCACTATTGTAAATCGAGTAAGGCAAAGAAAGCTGGATACTAGCCCCCAAATCCAACAAGGCTTTCTCAACGCAAGTTCCCTCGATATTCACCGAGATGGTAGGACAGCCCGGGTTTTTGTATTTCACTGGAGTTTTGCATTGAATGATGGCACTGACTTATTCTGTTAGGAAAGCCTTCTTGTCAATACTCAACCCTCTTTTTACCGTGCACAAATCCTTTAAGAACTTGGCATATGTAGGGACTTGTTTGATCATATCCAAAAGAAGGATGTTGACCTTCACCTGCCTCAGAACTTCCAGAATTTCAGTCTGGTTAATCACCTTCTTTTTACTTTTTAGTGCTTGAGGAAATAGAGGGGGAATGCTCTTCTTCACCATATCTTCTTTAATCATAACTCTTTCCAGCTCTACTTCATTTTCTTCTTTGGCTTCTTTAGTGGGTGTAGGCATCAGTTGCTCAACCTATTTACCACTCCTCAGAGTGATGACTGCCTTCACTTCATCTATCCTGGGAGCAAAATTCACTCAAGTGTAGTTATCCTGCGACTCTTAGATTAGTCTCGTGTCTCAGGAAGGAATTTACCTTTCTCCCGCACTCCGCCGCTATTGGGTTAGCCTAGAAATTGAGTATTGTAAGTTTTCAAATTTCGCAATTCCCGCTTATGTGCCTTCAATTTTCTTTGCTCAAGGTGCTCTCATCAGACAATTTTCCGATGGTTTCAACATCTATCAAGCCGCTTCCTCTAATAAAATTACCTAACATAATTTTGCTCAAGTTCAATATTGCTTGCTTAACTGGAGATGTTGATGGTGGTGGCTGTGCTTAAGATGAAGAGCCATATTGTGGTTGTGCAGCAGGGGGTGCATACTGTTGAGGCTTTGGTTTCCAAGAGAGATTTGGATGGTTCCTCCAATTAGGGTTGTAGGTATTTCCATATGGTGCATTTGTTGGTGGTTTGAATTGACCCACGACATTAGCTTGTTCAAATTAACATTTCCCTCATTGTTGTAACAAATAAGCATTGCTCTCCGATGCCAGGATCGACGCATAAAACAAGGCTTGTCAGGGCACAGAGTCTCATTCCATTGTTTTGCACTCATGTTGGTTTCCTCATTTTGTACTCTTCTAACCTTCTAGCCAAGGTCGACACAATTTCCTCCTTCACATCTATCTCCTCCGAAAGGAGTACATGCCACCCCTCGAGCAGCGGAGGCCTCATTCTTTCCATTTCTCTGATTGCCTCATCCCAACCTCTTTGAAGCTTCAGCTACATAATCTGTAGTCCAAAGCCTCCTGTAGATTTTTACTCAAGAAATCTCCTCCACATATGGTCTCTAGAAGTTGCTTCATGGCAGGAGAAATCCCATCATAAAAATAGCTTACTAGCAGCCAAGTGTCGAATCCATGGTGAGGACAAGCATTAAGAGCTCATTTTATATTTCCCAAAGATTCATAAATTTCATTTCACTGGGCCGAGAAGGTGGAGATTTGCCTCTTCAGAGTGTTTGTTCTATGGGTGGAGAAGAATTTCTTAAAACTCCGTCGTATCTCAAATCACTGATGCCTTGTGCCTCGGTGGAGTTAAGCCAATTGCCTGGGCCCTTCACAGGAAGGAAAGAGCTTGAGCCTCATTAGGTCCAAGGTGGTGGTATCCTCCTTGAAGGTGTTGCAAACCTCCTTAAATTCCCTGATATGTGTATAAGGATTCTCACTCTCCATACCATGGAAAGTGGGGAGCAGTTGATTCGAATGCGGTAGGGTATGCCGAAATCAATAATATTTATAAACCTAAATTCCTCCTACTGTTGTAGCCTAGCTACTGCAGTATATTGGCTCTAGGGTTGAACACAAGGATGGGTTTTCTTCGTGTAAATGACTTGTAGTAAAGTTCAGAATGGTGACTTGGTTTTGGATTATGGAACTTGTAAAACAGGGATCAGAATGGCTGGAAACCAAAATAAAATAAATTAAAATGTAAAGAGAATTCCTCAAGCATCAAAGTTACTAGGTTCGTTCTAATGGTAATCGAGGGGTCCCCGGCCCTTTCTCGTTGGGGAGGATGACCTATAGTCATCTCCCGAACCGGTTCTTCATTTAGCTATAAAACCTAACCCTTAATAACTATCTTTTGAAAAATGATATTCACTGAGCATCAGTGATCTCAAACAATGGAAAACAAGTCTCCTTGACTCACCTTCCAATGACTAATAGATGGTAACTAATGAATCTCAGTGGATCTAGCAATAAGCATCCACTAAACCCTAAAAGATTACCAAATACGGATCATTCAAGGTGCATCGGGCAATTTTAAACCTATAGTTAAAAGGAGACACATGAATAATGTTGAATACCCGCGTTGAGAAACATGAGGACCTCGCCTTACCACAGATCTGTTGCCTAGTAGCCTTCTCCCTTAAGGGAAGAAGGGTTTTAGCCGCTCATCCTCTAAGTTGTCATCCTCAGAGGATGTTTGGCTAGTGAGAAAGGGAGAGAAAGTGAAGGAAAATGAGAGAAAATGAGAAAGAGCAGAAATGCTGAAAGGTTCCCGCCCAACAATTTTTATTAATGAACAAAAAGCTCCCCTTCAGTCTGTACAAATGGGCTTATATAATGCCCAAACAAGCAAAATTACAAAATTATCTGAACTAAATTCACTATATTGTGAAGGGTAATCCAAGAAAATTACAAAATTTGGTCAAAGGAGTCAATCTGTCAGTGCCGAGAGCAAAGCCACAAAATCGCAACCCCGCAAAATCTCGCCAGGCTCCTTTTTCTTCTGCCGCTCCTCTTCCTTTTCCGGCTTCCGACCGCAACCTAAGTTCAACTCGATTCTTCAGGCTTGAGTCGAATTTCAACAATTTTGGCATGATTAGCTTGCAAAACTACAAAATTCGGCCATAAAACGCGATCGTATAAAGCAAGGACCTTAATGTGCCAATCGGGTTAATTATTGATTAGTACACAAAAGTGCTCAAACCCGCAATAAATGTGGTTCAAAATAACACTATTCGGGGGTACTCAATCACCCCAACCAACACATTGCTAGTCCCTTAGCAATGAAAGAAAGAGAGAGCAAACAAAACAATATCAAAATTATGTTCACAAAAATGGCATTTCAAAAATAATGTGAATGAGTAATGCCCAACCCTCAATAAGAATCACCAAAACCTTGCCCAATAACCATCTCGAGAGAGTGAATGCCATACATAATCAAGCATTAGAAGAGTTTCCTTCTCTAGAGAATCAACCTGGAACTTCCACCAAAACCTAAGTGTTTATATGATTAGTTTTCAACAATAAACTGCCAAACTACACTCTCCCCCCAACCAAGCTACTGCCACAACCTAGTACACTAACCGACCTGAATAGATCAGGACCCACTCTTATTCCACAATTCTTTTGTGTTGCAGGGTGCAATGCTGAGGAATCAACTTCACCAAAGTCCATGTAACGGGATCCACCGATGACTCCCAACCAATTAAGGCTTAGTGGCATCAGTCTATGAAGCATTTTCAATAAACAAACTCCTCTGCTTCATCACGATATAAAATTTCGGACTTTCTAATGAGTTCAAGACTTCAACACCTACAACTCGTTGTTCTGCCATTCACCCATGTAACGAAAGCACAAAGCTCGGGTGTGGGTTCCCAACTAGTCAAGCTTAGTGGCACCAAAGCTTTAACGACGTTCTCCATATACCCCTTGAACCGTGCTCGGGTTTCAAGGCAAAGCGTCACAATTTTTTTCTTTTTCTTTTCTTTTTCTTTTATTTTTCTTTTTCTTTTTCTTTTTTTTTCGAAGATCTATCGGTCCTCTTCGGAAGGGGGTCCTAACCTATTAAAGTGTCAATGTTAGGATAAGCTTTGCAAGGTTTAGAGGCTAGGCAATTTCTCAAATTTTATTGTTGGAAACCCACGTGCATGAAGTGTGTGCTAGCTTGAGGTGGAAGAAAAAGGCGTGTTGACGACAATAGAATTCAACTAATCATCAACTCAAATAAGTATTGAACCAATCTAACATCAACAACATTTGGCAATGTTTCAACTTTTCTTACTGCAAGCTAGGCAATACACAAAAATAACTTTTCTAAAAATGAGAAATTGAAAGCATGAACTAAAAAATAAAAACATAAACTATATTGTAAAAAAAAAAAAACAAACTAACTAGCAAGCCATTCACTAAACAAAAAGACTTGCTCAAAAACATAAAACAACACTTCCTTACCTATCCCCCCAACCAAATTCAACATTGTCCTCAATGTGGCTGTGGAATGGAAATTTAAGGGAGGAAGTGATACCTCCTTAATGAAATGTACCTGTTTTTGGATAGGAGACTTCTCAATCTTTCCAACAAGACCTTCTTCACTCCATTTGGGTTTCAAATGAACAAGTTGGGGCGAAGAAAAGAGAAAAAGTGACTAATTGAAGAATTTTGAAAATTACACCTTTATAATAATTAAAAAAGTGTTATTTCTCTAGCTATATTTAGATTCTAAACTCTCTAAGCTTTCCAACGATACTGGGAGCCACCCAAAAAACTAGTTCTGATGAAAAAAGTTATGACAAAACAAAATCACAGAAAAATGGAGGGGGTTATGAACGTTAAAATTCTCAAGTAACCCATACATGCGAATTTTTGCTTTTAAATTTTTTAATATAAATATATAAATAAAAGAAAATATATTTAAAAAAATTTTTTTGAGAGATAATTTTTTTATATATTTTTTAATATATAAATATATAAATAAAAGAAAGAATTTTTTTTACTATACGTTAAATAATAAATTTTTTTATAAATAACACACAAAATAAAAGGAAAAAGGTACAACTGCTACAATGTGGTTACGAAATTTTCACAGTTGCGAATTTCGGGCTCTTTCCTTCGAACTCAGACCTCCCATCGCAAAATTTCACACAAACTCGAAAAAAATAAAACATAGGAAAAATTAAAAAAATGCGTAAATTGAAAATAAGTTAGAAACAAAGATTAACTTAAAATTAGAGAAAATCTAAAAAAAATTAAATAAATCAAAATAAAATAAAATTCAAACAAAAAGCGGGGAGACTGAGCCCCCAAACCGCCGCTTCGGGGCCTGAACCGCGGAGCTGAATCAGCTGAGGTCCGTGTGCTCCAAATCCGAACCAACACCCAAACCATCCACCATGCGCATTTAGCAACACGTCTATGATGTAGTGGGCGAAAGTTTGAACATAGGCCACTAACTCTCGAAGTTTTGCAAAGACAAAGTAAAGCAAGCGTGATGGGATGACCGTAGTGTTTCAGCCGGCGGCCGCGGCTGCAGCGAGATGTAATCGGGTCTTCCATCGCTGGGGCTTTGAGGCTTCTTTCCACCGCCTTCCTCGCTAACAAGCGGCGATCTCATCGCGACACGCATAATCGCACTCGAGTCGTCGCGTTCGACACCCACACGAACGAACGCACCCCAACGGCGCACCACCCCGATTCACCACCTGGCATTACGATCGATTGGCACGCCGAGTCGAAAGATCGGCCACATTCGACATTTCGCAGAATCACCCACGCTGCGTCGCGATCACCGATTCGCCGACATTCATCGCCACACTCATGTACACCCACTGGATTTATACATTTGTTCAGATTACACCGGTAGGTTGACTGTAGGCAGATGACAGAGTCAACACATGAGAACAGAGCAGATACTGTGGAGATTTTATCACAGAGAATTAATCTGACCTATTGCACTACTATTGGCTAAGGCATTAGTCGAGGCACAATATAAGAGGTGAACTCACCCACGGAGGGTGTCTATAATCCTCATGGACCTATATGCATTAAGGTTCCTCTCCACTCCCTAACGGCTCACTGCTCTTCTCTATTCAACATCTAAATTTAGGGTTGGTTCAGAATATGCTCCCTGTGGAATACTGATTCTCACCAATTTGCCTTATGAGTTTCTAACCCACAGTAACATGCACCCATGTTGGAAAAACAGGGCAGACACTAAACAACAAAGAACAATCCCACCAAAAGGTAAAATTTTTTTTTTTTTTAAACAATGAAATGAAATTAAAAAGAAAAAATGACAAAGAAAATACTAAAATGAATGATACAAATAAAATTCACCAATGTTTATGATGAGGATCACAAGTGTTCATCAAACATTTGCATTGTTATGCACCATCCTGAACTGGCCACAGCATTTGATTCAAATGCAAGAGGCGTCTGGAATCAACAATATTTATAAACCTAAATTCCTCCTATCACAGAGCTCTAGCTACCGCAAAGATAAAGGCCCTGTGGTCGAATTAACACAGAATGAGTTTTCTTCAAATGACTTGGCAAAAGTGAAGTTCGTAATGGTGAATTGATTTTGATTGTGGAATTTCAGAAATGGTGGGATCAGAATGGTCGAAACTAAAAAATAAATAAATTAAATGTAAAAGAATTCCTCAAGCATCAGTTACTCGGGCTCTGGGTTCCTAATTGAAGAGCTGGCGTCCTGCCCTTCCTCACGCTGGGATGATGACCATAGTCTCTCGAACCCGGTTCTTCATTTAGCTATAAACCTAACCCTTAATAACTATCTTTTGAAATGATATTCACTGCATCAAATGTGTCTCTACAAGGGAAAACAAGCCCCCACCACCTTCCAATGACTAATAGATGGTGTAACACCTCAAAAATACCCTAGAATTTTTATAATAATTTTATTATATATTCCGGGTATAAATTGAGCAAAACTTGGGTTTTTCCGGGAAAATTGATAAATTGTTAAATTGTGAATGTGAAAGAATATGAGCATAAGGATTAGATATTATATACTAAAAATGAGAAATTGATTGAACCCGAAAATAAACCATGAAAGAGGGCAAATGTGAAAATTGGTAAAATGAGGACCTTAAGGGTCAAATGATAGCTTGAATGCTAATGTGGAATAAAATGAAAGGAAATAAAGACCAATAAGGAAAATGGAAAATGAGAATATGTGGAAGGCCAAACATGGCCTTACACTTAAAAGGGGAATTAAGACAAAATATGGTATAAAGAGCACATTTGTGCCAAAACGCTTGAGAGGGAGGAGAAAGAGGCTAGGTTTGGTAAGAAGAAGGATTTGTGGTTTGATTTCTTCCCTTTTTCTGTTTCTAAGTGGTCACATCTTAAAAAGTAAGATTCAAAGTGATTTGAGGTAAGAACTAAACCCTAGATTTCTTTAAATGATGTTTGTTAGAAACCCTAATCCATCCATGGTTTTGTCATGTCATTTAGATGACTTAATGCCTTTCGTATAGATTCTATGTTTTAGTTTGGTTTTTGAGGATTTTTGAGAAAAATCGTAAACTGGAAAACCAAAGAAACTGCTCCTTCGCCAAGCAATGAGGAAACTCCACGTCGCAAAACGGGCCCTCGCCGTAGGTGGTCTCCGTCACAAGGTCGAGGGCCAAAATGGCCACCCCACGAGATCGCTGTAGAGTAGCCTTGCTATGCCGCAGTGAATCCACTATTCATAGTGAGCAAAATTTTTGAATTTTGTTCCGAAAGTCTCGAATTCGTACACCAATAGTTTAAGGACCCTAATAAATGTTTTATAGGGGTTCAAATAAGGATAAACTAAATGAAAAACGACTGCACTCCTTCATTTCTATGAGATTCTGCTGCTGGAGAAAATCGCTTACCCACTAAAAAGGATGTGTGTGACGGTTAGTGGACCTGAGGATCACCTAACCTGTACGTAGATCATGTAAAGTGCAAAGAGAAGACATAAATTGGTTTGTTCTATACTTTCTTTCATTGTTCTCAAGATTTGAAATGCTCTGCTCTAAATGCATAAGAAAAGCATATCGATCGCTTTTTAATCGACGAAGAATTGATCGTGAAATGTTTACATATGAAAACTCGCATGAGTTTTGAAACGAACCGTTATACAAATGCACATCTTCAGACAGATTCATGCATAGTGAATTGAACGCCTTAATATAAATTTCGTTAATCATTATTTCACATTAAGGATAGATTGGTATACCAATAGGGGTCAGAATAGCCGTACTGCGAACGATTGTATTGATGTGTCACTCTGATCAGCAGCCCAGCGGGACTATATCAGTAGTATTCACTAATTGATTTTTAATAACCATTTAGCAGCCCAGCGGGACTGTGCCGATGATTCTGATATCCTGTATACCGAAAACATAGGTTAAATTCGTTAAGAATGGCAGAACCGAACTTAATTAATTTGAGAACCGAATTGAATCAACAGGAATCGAATTGACAAATCGGGAATTAAAAAGCATGTTTGCAAATTGAAACAAAAGCATTGTGAAATGCATGATTTGATTATCAATGATTTATTTAATATGAAAGTGTCTATTTGGGATGATCAATGAACTCTAAATGATTGTATATAAAACAAGTATATATATTGTTTTGACATTGATCATCCAAAAGATTTGAAAGTGTTTACTGTTAAATCGCATGATTCGCTTTAAACTGAACCGGGAATGGAATCAGATAGAACCACTAAAGTATGAAAATTCTTACTATTGTTTTATCAATGCGCAAAAATTTGATTTAACATGGACGTATATAGGCAAGATCGAGGAGCGTCGAGGTCATAAGAGTAATCGAGCATGCCCGACATATGATTATCCCATCGCTTTTTAACATTGATATTTTGTAAAAACAATGGAACGCTGAACATCTATTTTAAATCATTTTGAAAAGGCAATGAAATGCCTTCATTGTAAATGTATTTTGTTAAATGTAAATGCTTACGGGTCATTCTAAAGGAAATTGCTTCGCAAAGATTTGAGAATGAAAACGCCATTAATCGAAATGTATTCACATAAATGGATTTAGTTGATGGTTACACAGTGTCCACTGATTTCGGCCTGGATCCGCCAACCGGTCGAAAGCCAGCTCGCTGTCGCTACACTTTATTTGCAAGGGAGCCTAGGTTTAGCAGCTTCCTACAAAATGATTTTGAAATTGTTTGGTGACATGCATCGTGATTTAACATAAAGGATGACATGACTCGACGCGGGTCTCTCACGTCTTAAGGCATAAGCATGGATCTCGCTCAAATACCCATAGGGTCGAAGGTGACCAGGGAAATCATCCTGATAGTTCTGCTAGTGTGGGAGGTGGACAAGCATCTCATGCCCCACGAAATGAACCGTAACAAGTGGGCAAAGAGGTACTACGGGTATCCTTCAACAAGAATGTGTGTTACAAGGAGCAAGACAACTACCGCGGCCAAGCTCAACGATTAGCCAACAGAGAATGGCAAGGTATATCGAATTCCAGACTTTCTCGAAGGAAAGAATATGAGCCTTCTATGGCCAAGAATTGGCTTGAGAGAATCAAGAGAATGCTGGTGCAAATGCATTCATACAAATTAAAGAGAAGTTAGAAATGTGCACCACACATGTGATATTATCAATGGTGGTTTCGTGACCAGACCGTTAATTCACTGTGAGAATATTATATGGAAGTTCTTTCGATGAGTTCAAGAAGCATTTTGTGGGTTGCATCTATTTAAACAATATGCAACGAGTTTCATAATTTGAAACAAAAGGTAACTTCTATAGAACCAATATCGAGAGAATTCATCCCATGAGCAAGATGTCTCGAGATACTAGTGAGTGAGGAAGAAAAGGTCGCAGGTTCAAGATCCGCACCTTAATGACCATATCTGCTCGTCACGTGATTTGCCGTGAGGATTTCTCCAAACTGCACATGCATCGAACGTGGAAAAGAGTAAAGAAAGAGGAAAAAAGAGAAAAGATAAAAGACAGACGTAAAAAATCTCGTTAGTCCAAATAAGAACAACAAAGAAAGGAAGAAAATCTCAGAGGACCATAGGTTCCATTCAACCACAACAGCCACTGCAGAAAGACTACTCTCTACCAAGACCATCACCAGTTGCACCAGGAGGTGCTCCTAGAGGACGACTGCCTCATCATCCCATTATGGGAAGAATCATAAAGGAGAATGTCAGAGACTTACAGTGCTTGTTTGATTTCCGATCCAAACGAGCATGTAATGAGATTTTTTTAGAGCTCGTTCATTTACAGCACCCCAAACTGGGGGTATAGCTTCAGTGGCAAGAAAGGCAACAAGAGTGTCAGATCACCGAAAGGTTCCGAGACAAGGACAATGCACTCAGTAGGCAAGATGGTCGTGTCTAACTAGAGCATATGTAATGAAAGCAGTAGAAGATACCAATGCCCCATATGTGATAGTTCTAATTTTAATATCCTCATACTATTATGCATGTACTGACATCCAAGGTCTAATTCATTCAGACATATACCGATGTACCAAATTTGCAATCATCGACAAGTGAACCAAGCATGACATCTTGCAACAAACCCGCCGGCATAGTGTTATTGTGAATGAGTGTATAGAGATTGCCCCATCCGAATACGAGTAATGAAGCCTCAGATTCTCACCAATTTATCCTTAAGGAGTTTCATGTGATTTTTTGGGATGGATTGTCGTCTTAACACCAAGTGATGTGCGGATTGTAGAATGAAAAGAATGACTTTAAGAACACCGAATGAGGAGCGAAGATCCTTCAGATCACGAGAGGTCAAATCACCTCTCCAATGTGATATCCGCAGCCCATCGCTGTAATGGTGTGGAAATGATGGGGTTTACCATTTATGTGATTGATACTTTAAAGGCAAGGCCTAGTATATCTAATATCCCTACGCTAGTGACTTTGTATGTGTTTCCGTAAGAGTTGCCGTGATTGCTCCATGTAGTGAGATCGAGTTTACCATCTATCGCCAGACTGTGTGCCACACAAGATCCATTGGCACAAGATCAAGATGGCTCCATCGAGTTAAAGGAATTGAAACGCATTTGCAATTGCAATCGCAAGAATTGCAAGTGTATCAAATTACGGGAGCTCCTATGCTTTTTGTTAAGAAGAAAGATGGTACACTTCTGGGCTATGTATCGATTATAGACAACTCAACAAGTCGACAAAGAAAGAATAAGTTTCATACCTATAATCGATGAATTGCTCAATTAACCGAATGTAAGTATCTTTTCAAGATAGGGATTACTTATCCGGGTATCACTCCGCTGGAAAATTAAAGATGTAGATGTGCATAAAACAAATAAGCAGAACGCGATATGGACATTATGAGTTCCTCAGGAATACGCTTATTCGACAAATGCACCATGGCTTCATGGACTTAATGAATCGTGGTTTTTCAAACGAAGGATCGCTTATCGAGTGTTCATAGACCTATATTCTCAGGTATTCAAAGAATCTGAAAATCATGACAATAAAAATAATGCACACCTCAAAACAGACTCAGAAAATAACAGTTGCAAACTATAGTGAGTTTCAAGTCAATGAAAACTTTCTATACAAACAAAGTTAATGGATTTGAAGTGATCCAGCAGCAGAAGTGTCACTTAATTGAATACCAATAAACGCATGAGGCTTCCCTGAACGCAAAAAGCAGCCACAAGATTCTATGTCTTACGATCGTAGCTCCAAATGACTAGATTGCTTTAAAATGTGGAATTGAATGAAGTGAAAATGTCAAAGAAGTTTTGATAAGCTGTTAATTTTAACCCGGGAGGGCTCCTGCCTACTTAGTCGACCAGAAAGAATATGTGATCTTTAGTGATGCGTCACTAAATGGACTTGGATATGTCCTAATGCAAGAGGGTAAAGTGGGTAGCCTATGTTTCAAGACAGTTGAAGCCGCATGAAAAGAACTACCCCATGCATGATTTCACCAAACAAGAATTGTGTATTTCATACGGAAAATTTGGAGACATTATTTGTATGGAGAAAAGTGTTTTATCTACACTGATCATAAGAGTCTTAAGTATTTGCCCTCACAACGAGAGCTTAACTTGAGACAAAGCAGATGGATGGAATTGATAAAAGATTATGACTACGTGATTGAATATCACCTGGGAAAGGCCAATGTAGTGGCCAACGCTTTGAGTAGAAAGTCAATACAAACGCTTCAGCCGTTGCGCCCATTTGTCGCTCAATGCACGATGGTACAAAGAGTGTATGGCACTAATAATGAGACCGAGTTTGTTGAATCGAGTGCTAGGAGGCACAAAGGAAAGACGAAAATTGCTGCCATAGTAAGTCGATTGGAATGGTAAAGAAACCAAGTTTACAAAGTGAATGGAAATGGAGTTTTGTATTATAAAGATTAGGCTCACAGGTACCCACGATAATGATTCGAGAAAGCCATACTTGAAGAGGCACATAATGGATCTTTTGCTATCCATCCCGATAGCACAAAGATGTATCAAGATTTGAAAATGTCATTCTGGTGGTCCGGAATAAAAATGGATGTTTCAAAATTCGTGACCAAGTGTTTAGTGTGTCAAAGAGTAAAGGTAGAGCATCAAGTTCCTTCGGGATTATTGCAGCCTATTAGAATACCGGAGTGGAATGGGATCAAATTACCATGGATTTTGTGGTCAAGGTTACCATCGATGTGGAGAAAGCATGACCTGCAGGGTCGTGAGGGACCGGACATCAAGTCACCACTTCCTACCGCTGAGAACCGACCATTCGCTTCGATAAGTTACCGTAGTTATATATCAAAGAAATAGTTCTATTATACCGGGATTCCTCAGATCCATCATTCGTAATCGAGATCCCGAGGTTTACTTCGAGATTTTGGGGAAAATTGCAAAAGGCCATGTGCACTCGATTGAATTTCAAGACAAGATTCACCCGGCAGATCTGACGGACAATCGTATATAGCATCTAGATTCGAAGATATGTTAAGGAGTTTGTAGGATCGACCATGAGGGTAGTCGGATCGCACACATTCCTTTAGTCAAATTTGTGTACAACAACGCTTCCAATCATATTGGAATGGCGCCTCACGAGGCTTTATATAGAAGAAAATGTAGAACACCGCTGTGTTGACTAATCAGTGAAAAGAAAAAGCCGATCGGGTCCTCGACTCGATACAAAGAGACTCGAAGAAAAGTGAAATGATTATGTAGAGATTGAAAGTGGCCACCGATAGACATAAATCATATGCCGACATGAAAAGAAAAGATATTCGATATGAGATCTACAAAAAGTGTTTTTGAAAATATCGCCAAGAAGGTGAGATACTGGGGAAAAGGGCAAATGAGCCCTGTGATTTATCGGGCCCCTATGAAATGATTGAAAAAGTGGGTCCAGTAGCATACCGTTTAGCCTTACCTCCGAAATTGGAAAAGATCTATAATGTTTTCCATGTTTCGATGTTGAGGAGGTACCGATTAGACCCATCGTACATAGTCTCTTTGGAGACAATTGAGCTTAGATCGGATTTATCGTATGAGGAAGAGCCAGTAGAGATTTTGGCTCGAGAGGTGAAAGAATTGCGGAACAAGAAGATTCCGCTAATCAAAGTGCTGTGGAGAAACCACAAGACCGAAGAAGCTACTTCTAGAAGGTGAAGAACGATGGGCAACCCAAGATCCGCACCTGCTTGACTTAAGGTAATTTCGAGACCTAAATTTCTGCTGGGAGAGTCAGATGCCCCAAAAATGTTCAGAATTTTATAATAATTTTATTATATATTCCAGTATAAATTGAGCCAAATCAGTTTTAAGGAAAATTGATAAATTTGTTAAATTGTGAATGTGAAAATAATATGTGAACATATGATTAGATATTATATGCTAAAATGAGAAATCGATTGAACTAAATAAACCTAAGGAAGAGGGAAAACGTGAAATTGGTAAATGAGGACCTAAGGGTCAATGATAGCTTGAACTACGTGGAATAAAATGAAAGTAAATAAGACCAATAAGGAAAATGGAAAATGAGAATAAGGTGGAAGGCCAAACATGGCCTTACACTTAAAAGGGGAATTAAGACCAAATATGGTCTTCGAAGAGCACATTTGTGCCAAAAACGTTTTGAGAGAGAGAGAGGAGGAAAGAGACTAGGGTTTTGCAAGAAGAAGGACAGGGTGTGATTTCTTCCCTATTGCTTCTAAGTGGTCACATTCAGAAGAAGACCTCAAAGTGATTCGAGTAAAAGAACCAAACCCTAGATTTCTTTAAATGATGCTCGGTTAAAACCCTAATCCATCCACGGGTTTATTTCATGGTTGGTTTAGGGATGACTCTTAGAATGCCTTTGGGAGTGATTCCCATGTTTTAGTTCTAAGCTGAGGATTTTGCAGAAAATAGCAAAATGGGAAACCAAGAAACGGACTCCTCCACCGTAGCAGAGGAACCCATGTCATAGTCAAGCCTCTTCGTCAGTAGCCAGTGGTCATTTTGTCACGCAGCCGTAGGGCAAATGGCCACTCCCACTCAAGTCTACCGCACAGAGCTCGTTACTCCGTAGGAAAGCCACAAGGCAAGAAGAAGGTTACGCCGTTAAATGGCTACTATTCATAATAGCAAAAATTTTGAATTTGTTCCAAAGTCTCAAATATTCATACACCAATAGCTTCTAAGGACCTTAATAAATGATTAATGGGGGTTCAAAGGATAAAACTAAATGAAAATGCAATCGTACATCTTCGCCGAGATTCGTTAAGTGAGAAAATCAAGCACCACCAAAATGATGTAGGTGATTTGTTGTGGATCTGAGGATCACCTAACCTAACCGAGATCGCGCAAGGTAAAGAGAAAGAGATAAATTGGTTTGTTCTATACTATTCTTTCATTGTTTCAAGATTTGAAATGCTTGTTCTAAATGCAAAATAAAAGCATATTGAATTGTTTTAATTGATTTGAAGAAATTGATTGTGAAATGTTTACATATGAAAACTGCATGAGTTTTGAAAATGAACTGTTATACAAATGTACATCTTGTACTGTATTTTCTATAAAAGAATTGAACGCCCTTAATAGAATGTTAATCGTTATTTCGCATTAAGGATAAATTGGTATACCAATAGGGGTCAAAATAGCAATACTGTGAACGATTGTATTGATGTGTCACTCCGATCAACAGCCCAAGCAGACCGTACGCAGTGTCTACTTCAATTGATTTTTAATAACTACCAATAGCCCAATGGGATCAGTACGAAGGATTCCGATATCCTGTATACCGAAAACATAGGTTAAATTCGTTAAGGGTAGAACTGAATTGAATGGCAGAACCGAACTGAATTGATTTGAGAACCGAATTGAATTGATTTGAGACTAATCGATAAAATCGGAATTGAAAGCATGTTTCAAGTAATTGAAATAAAAAGCATCAGGAAATGCATGATTTGATTATCAATGGTTTATTTAATATGAAAGTGTCTATTTGGGATGATCAATGAACTCTAAATGATTGTATATAAAACAAGTATATGTATTGTTTTGACATTGATCATCCAAAAGATTTGAAAGTATTGATTTGTTAAATTGCATGATTTGCTTTAAACTCAAAACTCGAGAATGGAATCAGATAGAACCACTAAGGTGAAAATGCTAGCTGCATTGTTTTATCAATGCACAGGTACCGAGTGAATAGGGATGAAAGGCAAGATCGAGAAGCGTTGAGTCATAAAGAAAGAATTGCGGAGTATGCTCCGACATATGCATTTACTCCATTGTTTTTTAACATTGATATTTTGTAAAAACACTAACAAATAACATCTATTTTGTAAATCATTTTGAAAAGGTGCATGGAATGCCTTTACTGTGAATGTATTTTGTTAAATGTAAATGCTTATGGGTTTCGCCTTAAAGTGAAATCGCTCAAGAAGATTTGAGAATGAAAACGCCAGACAACGAAATGTATTCGATAAATGGATTTAGGTTATGGTTACCACGCGTCCCTTAAATTTCTTGGCTTTCGGGATCTGCCAACCGGTCGGGACAAAGTTCGAGGGTCGATGGTAACTAATGAATCTCAAAGGATCTAGCACAAGCATCCACTAAACCCCAAAAGATTAACAAATACGGATAATTCAAGGTGCATCAAGGGATTTAAACCTATAGTTAAAAAGGAGACACATTGAATAATGCTGAATTCCGTGTTGATAACATGAGTACCCTCAGCTTACCACTGATCCGTTGCCCAAAGAGCCTCTCCTCCGAGGAAAGAAGTGTTTAGCCGCCATCCCCTGCCATCATCCCCAGGTTCCGCCAGTGAGAAAATGAGAGAAAGTGAAGGAAAATGAGAGAAAATGAGAAAGAGCGGAAATTGCTGAAAGGTTCCCGCCCAGCAATTTTTATTAATAAACAAAAAGCTCCCCTTCAGTCTGTAGAAATGGGCTTATATAATGCCCAAACAAGAAAAATTACAAAATTATCTGAACTACCCAATTATACGTGAAGGCTGGTAATCCAGAAAAATTACAAAATTCTCGTCACTTGTGAATCTGTCAAAGCCGGAGGAGCGTGTTGCTAAAATTTTCAACTAAGAAATTTCAGGGGTTAGAAATTTTCGCAACCCTGCAAATTTTTGCAACCTGCAAAATTTCTCCTGTGCTCCTTTTTCTTTTGTTTTCTGCGTCTCTTTCCTTCTAGCTTCTGACCTACAACTTTAAGTTCAACTTGGATTCTTTATGCTTGAGTTGACTCAACAATTTTGGCATGATTAGCTTGCAAAAACTACAAAATTTGCCATAAAATGCGATCAGAAGTAAAGCAAGGACCTTAATGTGCCAATTAGGTTAATTAAGTTGATTAGTACACAAAAAGTGCTCAAAACTTGCAATAAACAGGGTTCAAAATAGCACTATTTGGGTACTAATCAGCAGTGGCACCAGATAAGGTCTAACAACCATGTCCTCAGTTAGAGGTACAATGCAGAAGGGTGCACTGATTCGTGGAGGGTGTATATGGTCCCTCATGGACCTGAAAGCATTGAGGTTCCTCTCCACTCCTTGTTGACTCTGTTGTTCTTTGGGTGGGGGTTCCATTTGATCACTATTCAACCTTACTTCACAACCTAGTTCCTGTGGAACACTGATTTTCACCAATCTGCCTTGTGAATTCCTAAACCACTGGAACATAAACACCTACATAAAGCACAACACACCAACAAGGAACAAAAGAAAATCTACCAAAAAGGGGTTAATGTTCACTAAAAGAAAATGTATATAGACAGTAAAAATAAATGAATTAACCTAGCAGTAAACTGCTAGAAAGAATGAAAGAGAGAAAAATTCACTAGTGCTTGTGATGAGGGTCACAAGTGTTCAGTACTATATCATTTGCACTAAGGCACCATCCTCATAGCCGCGCCATTCGATTCGGCGGCTAGAAAGGTATCCGAATCAACAAAATCTATACTTCAATACCTCCCACCGCTATAAGATTGCACTGCATGTGTGATAAAGGGCTCTAGATCAGTCTACATGGATGGGTTTTCTTCTATGTAAATGATCGACAAAGGAAGCTTAAACTAGTGAATTCATTTCGATTTGGAGGTTTGGTAAAAATAGTGGTGTGTAATGGTTGAAAATTGGAAATAAAGTGAAGTAAAGTA